>JANWGL010002067.1:0-27571 GCA_025200755.1 Ceratobasidium sp. C01
TTACAGACCGAACTAACTCGCTATGACCCTTGAGAGGTTTTAGAACAAGAGTTCCGGTTTGCAAATCCCACACACGGATGAGAGAGTCGGTTGAGCCAAAGGCAATGCGGGTGCCGACGTGTGATACCGTAGTCGACCAGACGTCGCTGTCTACATCCCATCGTCTCAGCGGCGGCGCGGCTCTCGCAGTCATAGCGGCGATCGAGCTCTCTTGTGGAATTGAGTAATTATTTGACCGTGAATATTCAGGCGATAGGAAGTTGAGAGTCGGGTGGATGTCAAGGGCAGAAGCGTGTTATCACGTGGATCGGCCATCCTCGGGATGCCGACCCTTGACGAAGAAACAGAGACAAAGAACGGAAAGCACTTCCTGAGAACCCCGAATAGGAATACAATACAAATTGGATAATTGCACCTGACAAGGGAAGCATAGGAAATATGAGTTAATCACCGTTGTATCATTGGGGAAGGCGTGCTACAAACACCGCAGCACATGCACTACGGCGAACGGATGAGAACGACAGGTACTTAAGGTGAAATCACACGCGCCCGTGCTCGTCTGTGAGCCGCCAGATGCTTCTATATTCCTTCTTCGGGAATCAGAGGCACTGAGAGCCTCAACTACCCCAATCGGTTCCGCAAGTTACGCTAGCACAGAGTAATATACAAACTCTCAGGAATCACGGGACTGGGGAGCGTTACCCTCGTTTCTAAATTCACTTTGGACGGCCAATGGGATTAGGAAGGCTCTTGTACGAGAGATTAATTGTGCCACACATGTTCCAGTTATGATTCGCCGGCACCGTTCTAAGGCGTAGCGTTTTTGGTCCTGGTCATACCCCCAGACTTGGACCCGAGACCCGCCCCTAACGCTCAGACTATCACCCATTTCGTGTTAACTTGGATCGCTCTCGGTATTCCTTCGACGACCATCAACTGCTCGATTCACGCCCCCACCGATCGACCTGCTGAGGAAAAGATTGTCACAACAGTAGAGTATAGCACTGTTTACACGCATACATGGTAGGTTTCAGTAGTGACGAGGACGGAACAAGCTGGGGAAAATCACTTATAAGTGTTTTTATTGCTATTTGCAAAGGTTCTCGCCAGGTAGGGTTTTTGATCGCTTCCGGGCGGGGGGAGCCAGGAACCAACTCGAGGATAAAAACGAGCAGCAGAGCAGATATGAACTGTTTGCATCAGCCGGTGGCACACACTAGCTGATGTACCGAATCAGCTCCGGTATCCGTCGGATAGCAACGGATCATAGCGAGTATCAATCCTGTTTACCATGAACAGAAGGATCTTGTTGACGAAACAGGAAACATTGGGGGATATATGAGACTACCATGATAAGGGGTGTGCTTTCAGATAGCACCGCTTTCTCCGTTGTTTCTTCGTTCCGTGATTATGGTATCGGATGACTTGGTGTCCGAACATCAATTAATTCAAGGTGTATATACAAATCTTGTGTACAGACATTGGGTCCGTCAAGTCGAGTGGACCGCTCACAACTGTGATTATCATCATACCCTAGCCGAAATCCTACGCATCTCACAGTTCACCGAGGTACCAGAACAGATAAAACGCGCTTTCCTAAATCAGTTCGGCTCACCTACGTACGAAACCTCTCTCTCTCCAACGCCCCATTGGCCAAACTAGCTAATTGGTCCCACTCACAGGCCTCACTGCTCCCGAGTACTCGTAGTTGAACCGTTGCGATGGGTAGAAACAACGGAATGAATCCGGGTATCCCCAAGAACAAATAGATCAAAGCATAATAAAAGTGATATTTGAACGCCAGGGTGGAAACATACAGCATACTCATGCGGTCATATCCGGAATCCACTTCATGATATACGAGATGCTCGTGGGTGGAGCTTATTCAGATAGCAAGGGAGTTCAGCTAAGTAATAGAAAATGAGTAATTTCTCAGCAATCGCCCACTGGATCAACTGGATGACTCACCGTTGTTAGCACTGACGCCGCGTCCGGTTGAGCAGATGGATCGTGGTTCCAGGAAGCCAGGAGGAGCGCCCACATATTCTCAGCCATACCTTCAGACACACAAAACTTCTTAGGCCGTTTTGGGGGTTCTAGTAAGTGAATAGCACGATACACGCCAAAATCGTTTTCGTATTCAGCGTATGGTACGTCTCCTGATAGGACCTCCTACGATGGGTCGGACGCTTGAGCCACCAAAGAAATCGCAAAAACGTACTAGCATTGTCTAGCGCGGACCTACTCAGTATTCGGTGTTTTTGAAATAAAACAGACAAGCATACCATTCCAAGCGCATATATGTCTGTCTGTTTGCTCCTAGTGGCAGTTGCCCGCGTAGGTTCGTCTGCGCTCTCTTCTTTTGGCTGGAAGAGTTCGGGTGCCTAAGAATAGATGATAAGCAATTGACCAAGCCTCAACCGAGACACACCATCCAACGTAGAATTCCACTGCCGGGTTTGGTTGTTGCCGCGAATTGAGGCGAAAGATCATGCAGCGTTGCATATGTAAAGTCATTGATCTTGAGGATGCCGTCGTCGGATACTAACACGTTGGTCTGCATTAATGTTTGGTAAGAAGGTTCGATCTAACAACAAAGGTGATGGAAGCCTAGAAGTCCTACCGCCTGGAGATTTCCGTGGACCTGTGACATCTAGGTCAGTATTAGCAATGTGGCTAGTATCGAACCGTCTTACGACTCCGATACTGTGGAGATAAGCTACGCCCGAAGCCAGCTGAATACACTGAATGAAGGAGGTGAATATCCAAAGTGATTCTTGGCGCAACACATACCAGTGGGTAGCACATGATATCGGGTACGACTGCTTTGACGTATTTCCGGAGGTTACCATGCTTCCTCCATTGGGACACCATGGCCAGCCCGCTCTGGAAGACAATAACCCCCAACAGCTGTTGTAGGTTAACATGTCGCAGTTTTGACCAGATAAATATTTCCTGCACGGCTCGCTGGAAGGAATTTGGATATTGGCTTAAATCAAGGAAACAGGTAAAAGAATACCTGTAGTTCTTCGCCGCTTCTTTCCTTCAGAATATCAACGTGAAGGGTCTTGAGTGCAATGGTGGTGCCATTTGCAATTTCCATGCGTCGCACGTCGCTAAATCTGCCCAACGCAATCACCGTCGATATCTGGTTCGTGTCGATTGATGGTGTAAGGTCGACGCATCCGTGCTCGACGATGCATTCAAACATCTTCTCGGTAGACTACATACCCCATTGTAGTACGGATACGAGTGAGCCATGAATGCACGTTCCGTGCTTACCATTTGACTAGTCACCACGTCAAACGAGGACTGATCCTGACGCAATGACAGGAATTAGTATGCACCGACAGTGTGCTATTTTTAGTTGAGATTGTAGAATTACCGTAGTCGCCATATTACGCGGGTGCAGACTCTACCAGGTTTTGATTATTGAATGCTGGTTCGGAAAAGAGGAAATAATCTGTTTACCTCATCGATTGTTACCCCGACAGACGAGATTGTAGACTGCCATATCTTTTTAGCAAACCCTTATGAATTAGATCTGATCGAGAGGTCTACCGTTTCGCCAACCGCTAGATTAGAGCCAAGACGACCCTGTTGCATTGGAATCGTCAAACGCCCGCACGAGAAGGAGACAGCTGAGGTACTCACAGGTGTACCACTGACATTTGCACTGGGAAGCACTTCCCATACACATATGGCTTCGTCATAAGAACCAGAGACAATCCGGGTATTGTCGGGCGCGAATGACACTGAATAGATCGCGCCAGTATGCCGCATGAGCGGCTCGACAGAAGGGGCGCCAGTGTGCGCATCCCAGATGTGGATGGTCTTGTCCCTAGAGCCAGATATAATACGCGCATTGTCGGGAGAGAACGAGACCGAGGTGACCCATGCGGTATGCCCCCTGAGTGGCTCGCCTATGGGAGCCCTGGTTTGTGTGTCCCAGAGACAAATAGTCATGTCTTCCGACCCGGAGACGAGGTGGCTGTCATTGGGCGAGAATACCACGGCCCTGACGCCACAGGTATGTCCCAGGAGCGGCTGGCCTACGGGAGCACCAGTGTCCGCGTCCCACATGCGGATGGTTGCGTCTCTCGACCCAGAGACAATCCAGGCGCCATTGAAAGAGAACGCGACCGAGAGGATTGTGTTGGTGTGTCCCCTGAGCGGCTGACCTACGAGGGCACCAGTGCATGCGTCCCAGAGGCGAATGGTCTCGTCCGTCGAGCCAGAGACGATACGGGTGCGATTAAGGGAGAATGCCACTGACCAGACCTCGTCGGTATGTCCCTCAAGCGGTTCGCCTACGATAGCGCCTGTGCGGGTGTCCCACATGCGGATAGTCCCATCCCAAGAGCCAGAGGCTATATGGGTGTCATCATGCGACCAGGCTACAGACCGAACCACCCCGGTGTGTCCCTTGAGAGGTCCTAAAACAAGCGCCCCAGTACGCAAATCCCACACACGGACGAGATTGTCCCATGAGCCAGAGGCAACGCGGGTGCCATCGTGTGATATCGCGATCGACTGGACTTGGCTACCTACTTTCCATCGTATCAGCGGCGCTAAACCATCGTTAGCCATGGCAGCGCTTAGGGAATATTAAATTCTCGATGGCGTACCAATGCTTTGGGCTATAACGGGTGGTTAGTGAGGTAAGAATGCAAGCGGGAACAATTTCCGACTAAAACTAGAGAACTACTTGGCTGCGGACAGAAACCTAAGATTGGAGTGAATGTCGAGGGCAAGAGTGGTGATGGGCCAGTCACGTGAGTTTGACTCTGTCAGGATCACATACCCACTCGTGTGGGGAAATTGGCAGAAAACTTGTAAACGCATAGGATCCGCCGTTAGCTTTCGGGGAGGACCACGAAAGCTTCCATTTAGATTACGGTGTAGCTGTTATCGTATCATGACGGGTCACCACATGTTTCAAGTGCCTAGTGATGCGACAAACACACGCTATCGACAAGGTCGCGGGATCAAACAGACCAAGAAGCAGAGCGGACGGCTACCCTACAATCAAACTATGTAAGCAAAGAGAGAGAGAAGGGGGGACGTAGAAATGCTAATGTATATACAAAGAATCGTCTGGAATTTAAGAGAACTCGACAGAAAGTGATATAACATGGTAGAACATACCAGAGAAGTAATCAAGTCAAGTGAACGCCGCATACAGCTCGGTGTATGCGTATTACTCGGGTGATATTAGGGTATAAATAGGGGTGCGTTTTGCCCCTTGGTTCCCTATCCTTCTACTCCCTACTCTACCGTCTTTACTCTCTCATTTCTTTATATATTTCATACTTTTTCCTATTGTTTCTTTACGTGTGATTCTCAACTAAGTTTCTACAGGGGAGACTTACCTCAGTAGGTAGAAAGTTAGCTGAGGGGGAAACGCGAGAGAGCATAACTATTCAAATACGTGCGAGAAGAGCACAGGGGCGTGAGAGAAACCACTAGACGAGAGTGAAGGAGGTGCGAAGGAAAGAAGTGAATAAACCTAATTCAATATGCACGCAGACATATGAAACAATACAGCAACGCAACAAAACTGCTGAGAGCGAGAGAGGAAACGACATAATACAGGATTGAACTTAAAACATGTGAATGTAAACATCTTCGACCGGTAACCACGGTAGCGAGTATATAGTTAAATAGCAAGATTTTCCATCTAAATAATAGGCATAGAATCAGCCGTGAATGGATAGCGCAAGGAAAGCAGCCTACCGATGCTAACACGGACGCCGCGTCTGGGCGAGCATATGGATCATGGTCCCAGCAATTTAAAAGAAGCATCCACATATGATCCGCCATCCTATCAGGTAGAGGTAAGACCTTTGGTCGCTTCGGAGGCTTCCGCGAGGCAACAGCATGGTATATGCCCATGTCACTTCGGTACTCGGAGTAAGGTACATTGCCCGTGAGGATTTCCTGCGGGTCGTTGGGAGGTCATATCACCGGGTAGAACACCATGACTTACCAGCATCGTCTGACGGAAAATAAGTTAGCATCATGTCTCTATGTAAATACATCAAATATCCCTACCATTCCAAGCGCATATATATCGGTCTGCTTGCTCCTCGTAGCCGGAGTTAGAGTATTATCCTCATCGTCGTCATCTACTGGCTAGAGGAGCTCGGGAGCCTGACAAATACACATAAACTAGGGGCCAGTCGTTCGCAAACCACTCACCATCCACCGCAAGGTTCCTCCCCCTTGTCTGGTTGTCGTGGAGAATCGAAGAGACGTCCCAGACAGCATCGCATAGTCGAAGTCGTTTATTTTGACTATGCCATCGTCGGACACCAACACGTTGACCTAGAGATAAAACGCGTGAAATCTTTGTGTACCTCAGACATAAAGCAGCGTTAAAAGTCTTACTGCTTTAATGTCGCCGTGAACCTACGGTTTACAGATCAGCCTTAGGTACAAGGTACTCGAAGACTCGATTCTTACCATCCCAATACTGTGAAGGTACGATAAACCCGAAGTCAACTGGGTACACTTAATGATATTGGTTAGACATCGGAAGCGACATGTGGTGGAGGTCATACCAGTGGATGGCGCTCCGCGTTAGGATTCGTATCAATATATCGCAGTAGATTTCCCTCCTTCATCCATGCAGACACCATCCCAAGCCCCTCTTGGAAGACGATCACGCCAAGGAGTTCTTGGACGTTGACGTGGTGAAGCCTCGACCAAACATATACTTCCCGAACTGCACGCTTGAGAATACCAGTCACGTCAACCAACGTCGAAGGCGATACGTAGTAAGATTAATTATACCTTCAGGGCTTTATCGCCGTCCTCCCGTAGGGCATGCAATCGAAGGGTCTTGAGGGCGACGATAGTGCCATTTACCATCGCTATACGCCGCACGTCGCCGAAACCTCCTGATGCAATGACTGCAGAAGGAGCCCGATCTGAGTCAATGGAGGAAGTAAAATCGGCACATCCATGCTTGACAAGACACTCGAATAGTTCTTGAACGGACTATCAATCAATCGTCAGGCGAATATCAGTCGGGATCAGCCATGAGCGAGACACTTACCATTTGGCCGTTCACCATATCAAACGAGGACTCGATCTGCTCCGTTCATACACAACGTATTAGCACACATGGTAGGTACGCCTGTGACCGAGGGCTTACCTCTTGGTCAATCGCCAATGTAGACAAGAGGTGACTCGGCTAGATCTTGATCGTAAATGCCAGCACGGGAAGTAGATATGGATGAGGTACGCACAACAATACCAGTCATATAGGTCGAGCCTTCGATCAAGGGTGCCTCCCAAACACAAATGGTTGAATCGCTAGAACAAGAGACAATACGGCTGTTATCAGGCGAGATTGCCACTGCGTAGACTGTGCCCTTGTGTCCTATGAGCGGCTCGCCTAAAGAGGCGCCAGTACGTGCGTCCCAGATACGGATTGTCCTATCCGCCGAGCCGGATACGATGCGTGCACTATCGAGCGAAACCATCACCGAGGAGACCCAGTCAGTATGTCCCTTAAGCGGCTCGCCTATAGGAGCTCCAGTCTGTGCGTCCCAGAGTCGAATAGTCATGTCCCTCGAGCCAGAGACGATGCGTGTGTTATTAGGCGAGAACACCGTCGACTTAATGCTATTGGTGTGCCCCACGAGTGGCTGGCCGACGGGAGCACCGGTGCGTGCGTCCCAGATGCGAATGGTGTTGTCCGCCGAGCCAGAGACTATGCTGATGCCATCGGAAGAGAACGACACTGAGACGACAGTGTGGGTATGTCCCCTGAGTGGCAGGCCTATGACTGCACCGGTGCGTGCGTCCCACATACGGATGGTTCGGTCCATCGAGCCAGAAATGATGCGGGTGCTATCGGGAGAGAACGTCACCGACCAGACTACATTGGTATGTCCCTCGAGTGGTTTGTTGACGGGAGCGCCTGTGAGGGCGTCCCACATGCGGATGGATATGTCGTCAGAGCCC
The DNA here is from genome assembly GCA_025200755.1 of Ceratobasidium sp. C01. Lineage (NCBI taxonomy): Eukaryota > Fungi > Basidiomycota > Agaricomycetes > Cantharellales > Ceratobasidiaceae > Ceratobasidium > Ceratobasidium sp. C01. The sequence continues at coordinate 7,975 of JANWGL010002067.1, forward strand.
AAGATAATGTGCCTATCGTCATGCGACCAGGCTACAGTCCAAACTTCGCTGGTGTGACCTTTGAAAGGACCTTGAACAAGGGACCCAGTCCGCAAATCCCACACACAAACGTGAGAATCCGATGATCCAGAGGCAACGCGGGTCCCATCGTGCGATATAGCGATAGAATGGACTTCGCCGCCGACATCCCATCGTATCAGAGGCGCCGCGTCCCGCTCGTCCATGGTGCGGTCAAGCTGTCGTGGTGCCTCGATGACGTAGCTTTGGGCGATGACAGGCGACTGATGACCTAGCGGGGCCAATGAGAACGAATTGCAACTGAATGGTATTAGAGAGGTTGCGATTAGCGCCTATCCGCTTAGTCATGTGCGATCGCGTGACTATCCATATCCTCGTTTCTAAACTGCTTCTCAGAGAAAAAATGAGTCGAGCATCAGTTCTTCTTCGGAAACAGCGGCGATTTCGTACTCGAAAAGCGCTTGCTACGATCCAGATTCACCAGCGTCAGGCTCAGGCGAAAGCGGCCGAATTGTCACGGAGAACAGCCAAAGTGGACCTTAGCACATTATCCCCAACAGCGTCATTGCAATTCTTTCGGTCAGCTTTACTTAGCATTGAGAAACATGATTGAAAACTCACAGTCTGATAGGTTTACTCAGGCAGAGATTACCCTTCTTGTTATTATAATGGATATCCCCGCTCGAGTTATATGTGACAATGGTGCTGTTGAATCTGGTGAAACTGCACTTGCCATGCTTCTCCGTCGCCTCGCATACCCTGCTCGCCACTGTGATCTTGCCCATGCTTTTGGATGGGAGAGATCTCGATTTTCTCGGGTTACTAGTACCCTAGCTGCCTATCTCTACAATCGCTGGCGTCATCTATTCCACTTCAACTCCCGCCGCCTTACTCCCGAGAAACTCGAAGCGTTTGCTGCAATTATTCACCAGAAGGGTAGTGCTCTACAAAACTGCTGGGGATTTATTGATGCGACTGTGCTGGAGGTTGCTCGGCCAGTATGGAATCAGAGAATTCTGTACAACGGATGGAAGCGACACCATGGACTCAAGTTTCAGTCCATTATTACCCCTGATGGAATACACTGCCACCTTTATGGCCCAATGGGGGGACGGAGGCATGACGAGACTGTTTATCAAGCTAGCAAACTCTCCCCGCTCCTCCGCCAACACTCGCATGCGTCAGACGGAAGACCCTTAGTGATATATGGAGATCCAGCGTATCGACTTGGCCAACACCTGGTGTCTCCTTTTAAAGGGTCCCAGCTGACGAGAGAGCAGCATCGGTTCAATGCATCGATGAGCAAAGTTCGTGAAGCAGTGGAATGGGGATTTGGGGATGTGGTTCGTTAATTTGCATTTCTTGATTTCCCAAAAGCGCAGAAGGTTTTACTTCAGCCTGTGGGCCTCTTTTATGCAGTTGGTGTTCTTTTGTGCAATGCACATGTGATTCTTCATGGTTCCCAAGTTTCTACATATTTTAATTGTCTTCCTCCATCTCTTGAAGAGTATTTTTCTGGGAGTTTTGATGATGCCCGCGCTGTGATTGCAGAGCAAGTGGATACCACTGGACCGGAGTCACCACAGAGCAGTAGTGCCGAGAATGAGAGTGTTGAATCCTTGTAACAAACGTAATATAATTCTTGTTATAACATACATATTTAACTACTATTTGACTGTCCTGCTAAATTCTGGATGACGGAGAGGAGTGCTGATGTTTCTGCTCGGTGCGAAATGTTCGCTTCATTGCGTCGATGTTGGTCATCGGAAATCACCTTTGTAAGGCTATTCATAGCATCAGCGATGTCCTTGAGCCCTTGTGTAACCTCCTCATGGCGCTCTTGCTCCTCCCGTCGGACTGTGTCTAGTTCACGCCTATCCTCCTCATCCTGTGTCTCAATTAACGTTTTGACCTCCTCCAAAGCAGTCTTCTTGCGTGCACGCTTGCGTCGAGGGGAACCCTTTTGGCTCGAGTTTGAGGGTGATGTGGAGCCTGAGCGAGAGCGCTTGCTATATAGAATGTCAATCCTCCGAATAACTTATATAACAAGAATCAATCCATACCGTTCTCCCCGCTGACCACCCCGCTCACGATGAGAAGCCCCATCGAGCTTCGTGATATCCGATAGCTCGGTTCGGCGTACCATACCACTCATCGCCGCCCGGCGGATCTCCTCGCCTGCGATCCTCTCGGCAGCAAGCTTGGCCTTCGAAACTTCATTCGTGGCGGCCTTTTGAGCAGCAAAATCGTGCTGAAGGGTTAGTACATCGGTCATAATCTATCCCATGAGTTCGTCAGTAACATTGTGGGCCACAGTTGAAATAGATGCTACCTCCGTGTACTCATCCACATCACCACCTATCCCGGATGCGCGTGCATTTCGTTTGTCTTCCTTCTGTTGAATCAAAATAGATAAATAACATAAAGATAAGCAAGATACGGTGACTCACCTCAAAGTCATTGGTTAGCTTTCTAAACCGAGCCTGACACGATGTGGCTGAGCGCTGGAAACCGTCGTTATCGGCCTTCAACGTGGTTGCAATGCCATCCCAAGCCTTCGCCGTGCCCCCAGACTCCTTGCTAGCGGTCCATGGCTGCCTTGCGTGAGCCTCGCGAGCCAGGAGGAGGTCCTCCCAGTCTTGCCAGGTGCGAGCACCCTTGCTCCGTCCGAGGTGAGATGTAGAGCCACTTGGACCTAGTTTCCGGCCTCTGTGGCCATCCTCCGAGGTTTGACGGGTCGATACAGGCTCGATTCGAGTGTTGAATGTGGTTACAGTAGAATCAGTATTTTCTATAGCAGATGTACGACGTGTTCGCATGGTTTTACGAGTGTCGGTGGATAGTCAGCAGTTCTCGATAGTCACGCGATCGCACATGACTAAGCGGATAGGCGCTAATCGCAACCTCTCTATTGATTGATATGCAGACGAGAGAAGCCCGAGAGTCGAATGGATGTCGTGGAGCAGTTAGTCGTGACTCTTGCCCTGTCAGGATTACGTACCACTTGGAACAAACAAGCCAATGCAAAGAACCCGACTGCGGGAGAACCCGCGAGAGTGTGAATCGCTTAACTACAAAAGACATAAAGAAAATGGAAACACAAGAATATAGTTAATGAGTTCTTCGAAAGACTAGGGAAAAAATCCAGGGCGCATGCATTATAGCGAACAGCCGAATGTTACCTGCATAGTGAAAGCGGGCGCGCTTCTGCTTGGACCCAAGTCACTACATGGATCTACCTTTCCCCTATCAAGTGGGATAGTCCTAGATCTGAAACTAAGCTGGTTGTTTCTGGTGCTGTGCGAGCACGAAGTGGTTTGTGGACTCGCAAGACTTACGGAGATGACACTATTGCAGGACCGAAATTCGCGACCAACAACGGATAGGGGTCAGTTGTGAGTCTGCCAAGGAGCATTGATTCAGAGGAACAAAAAGCTGATAGGATAGGATTTCGACCAGGGAAGTAGTGTGTACGCGGCTATGAGTATTGGTAGAGTTGCGTCAAGGATAGTCCACAATTCACTTTTGCGTAAGGATTGCGTTGATCCCCGGCGAGTAGTTAGCTAAATACGTAACTCATTTGCAATACGACGTTTACATACCGTTCATTTTCAGTGCTTGGTCCATTAATTCAACCTACACCAACAACCAGGACAGGGTCCGAACCTGTACCGAAGTAGTATGCAGATACACCCACCCCGCCGGATGGCCTCCCCTCCTCCCTCGATCATGGGAGTGCTCAATATTGGCGCCACTGTTCGTCTGTTGATAACACAAGTCGGCTTGTTGGCGCGAAAGGAAAAATGAACAACATATAAAAAACCAAAATTATCAGAGATGTTCCTTGCGACAATACGAGCGCTCCAATCCCAAGCGTCTGCCCGTCCAGCGGCTCCAGTAGGTGATACAGTAATGACTGGTGCTCACAGCTAATGTGGATCTGCGGACTACATACCCGTCATTTCTCAGGACCCAACACACCCCTTCTTAACGTACCATTCGGAAAGTCCAGTGCGCTATACAACTTATATTTGTTTTCTTTACTTTAAATAAATTGTAATTTCTATACCCAGAGCTTGTATTTTACGGTACCGCACCGACACAAATGATCGAACTTCGGGATACTAGATAAACAAAGTATAAATTATTATAATTTAAAATTAGTTTTGCCTTTTGAGATGATTTGCCTTGAAATGACATCACACGTTGAATTTGTGACAAACGGTAAGGCAAAAAATCGGGATTAGGATGTCCGTTTTAGGATGAAGTGTCTTAAAATCGGACACCAGCTTGAATTTAAGGCGTACATCATAACTAATATCTACGGCTCACACAGTGTCAATGAAAGCAGGGCACAATGAAGATGCATAAAAGCAAGGCACTTCGACGCAACAGGTACAGTAGATACACGCAGTCATATTCAGATTTCGCTTCATATTTTGGTAGACGATCTCGAGTCGGAAGTTACTCAGATAGCAAGGCTATTCAGCTAAGTATTAAATGCCGAACAATTTCTCAGCAATTGCTCACAGGAGCAATTGGACGACTCACAGTTGTTAACACTGACTCTACGTCTGGTCGAGCAGCTGGATCGTAGTTCCAGCAGGTTAGAAGCAGAGCCCACATATCTTCAGCCATCCCTTCAGACACACGAAACTTCTGAGGTCGTTTTGGGGGCTCTCGCAAATGGATAGCACGATACACGCCAAAATCGTTTTCGTATTCGGCATACGGCACGTCCCCCGTCAGGATTTCCTACGCAGGGTAAGACGCTTAGACAGTCTAAAAGAACACGATGACATACTAGTATTGTCTAATGTGAGCCTATTCAGCCTTCAATACTTTCTGAACGAATCGGGTAAACATACCATTCCGAGAGCGTATACGTCCGTCTGCTTGCTCCTCGTGGCAGTAGCCCGCGTAGATTGGTCTCCAATAGCTTCCTTTGGCTGGAAGAGTTCGGGTGCCTAAGAATAAATGATAAGTAAGTGGCTAGATCGCGATCGAATACACACCATCCAACGTAGAGTCCCACCACCGGGTATCGTTGCCGCCGCGAATCGGGGAGAGATATCAGGTAGCATTGCATATGTAAAATCATTGATCTTGAGGATACCGTCGTCGGATACTAGCACGTTGCTCTGGATAGATGTTCAGATGAATGATAAATCAGACTCGACAGATGAGGGAGCGCCAAAAGATCCACCGCCTTGAGATTGCCATGTACCTAAGACATTCACTTCAGCATCACACATAAAACCGGCAAAATCGAACCCTCTTACTATTCCGATACTGTGCAGATGCGCCACACCCGAAGCGAGCTGAATACACTGGAAGTAGGTTGTAAGATATCGAAAGCGAGTAATGCCGCCAAACATACCAGTGGGTAGCACATGATATCGGGTACAACTGCATTGACGTATTTATGAAGGTTACCTTGCTTCCTCCATCGAGATACCATGCCAAGGCCGCCCTGGAAGACAATAACCCCCAGTAACTCTTGTACGTGAACATGACGGAGCCTTGACCAGACTAATATCTCTTGAATTGCTCGCTGGAGGGCATCAGTATCCTTCGTTTACGTCGCGGAAAAAGGCGGAATTTACCTGTAGAGATTCGTCGCCCTTTTCCTTCAAGATGTCAATGTGAAGCGTCTTGAGTACAATGGCTGTACCGTTGGCCATGACCATGCGTCGCACGTCGCTAAACCCGCCCGAAGCGATCACCACGGAGCTCTGTCCGGCACGAATAGACGAAGTAAGGTCAACGCATCCGTGCTTAATGAGACACTCGACCATATCCTCGGTGGTCTGCAAAACCATTATGAGGTGAGTGGTAGTAAGTCGTGAACTCATGCTAGGTGCTTACCATTTGACTGTTCACCGGACCGGACTTGTGATCGTTTTGCCGTGTTTGCAAGGATAAGTGCAAATAATCAATGATCAGTAATTATCCGAGACCGCTAAGGTCAGTGTGTTCACCTCAATAAGCTGGCGTAGGCCCTAGAGGGTCACGATGATTAGATGCCGAGGTGTGAAACGGGTGGGTGATAATGCTCTTACCTCCTCGTTCGTGGATAAGTTAGGTGTGGGCGAACTCTGTCATATTTTCGTCAGAAAGCCTGAACAGCTCACATACGTGACCGAGAAACTTACTCCCGTATTGTTGATCCGTTTGATCACGGACGGACCCTGCTAGATTAATATTATTAGACACAAGCACGGAAAGCAAGTGGATGGAGCGCTTACGGCGGTGCCCATCGCCGCCTCGAACGAGGCCGCGCTCTGTGGCACCTCCCATACGCAAATAGTGCGATCCCCAGAGCCAGAAAATATACGGGCGGTGTCGAGTGAAAATGCCACCGAGAGGACGTAACGACCGTGTCCTTTGAGAGGCTCGCCTCTAGGAACGCCGGTGTGTGCGTCCCAGATCCGGATGGTCTTGTCGTTAGATCCAGAGACAATGAGGGTGCTGTCCGGCGAGAATGCCACCGACCATACTTTATCGGTGTGACCCCTGAGCGGCTCACCTAAGGGAGCGCCAGTGCGTGCGTCCCACAAGCGGAGGGTGTGGTCGTGTGAGCCGGAGACGATGCGTGTGTTGTCAAGCGAGAACGCCACCGACCATATCTCATCAGTATGTCCTGTGAGTGGCTCGCCTATAGAGGCACCTGTGCGCACATCCCAGAGGCGGATGGTGTTGTCCTGCGAACCAGAGACGATGCAGGTGTTATCGGCCGAGAGTGCCACTGTGACGACTCCACCGCGGTGTCCCCGGAGTGGCTCCCCAATGGGAGCGCCGGTGCGTGCGTCCCAGATACGGATGGTCTTGTCCCCGGAACCGGAGATGAGGATGCTCTTGTCTTGAGATAAGACCACCGACCAGACTTGACTGGTATGCCCCCTGAGTGGCTCGCCTATAGACGCGCCAGTGAGTGTGTCCCACATGCGGATGGTGGTATCGTATGAGCCGGAGATGATAGCGTTGCTATCGGGCGACCAGGCCAAAGACCAAACCCAGCCGGTATGACCCTTCAGGGGACCTCGAACAAGTTGCCCAGTGCGCAAATCCCACACACGGACGAGATGATCCGATGAGCCAGAGGCGATGCGAGTGCCGTCGTGCGAAATTGAAATGGAATTGAATTGGCTGCCCACATTCCATTGTATTACAGGCGCTGCATCTGCGAAAGCCATGGTGGTGGTCTGGCTATCTTAGATGCTCGGGGACGTAGGGTTGAGCTATGATAAGCGGTCGATGACGTAGCGCAGCAAACTGAGATAAATATCAACTGAGAGAGAAATTGCTAGTGAGCTGCTGGTATTTAGGTGGTAGAAGGCCAAGTGTCGAGTTGGTGTGGAGGATAAGCGTGTGGCGGTGACGCGGTGCACGTGAGTCCAGCAGCCATGCTCGAAAAGTTGGCCTGCCCTAAACAAACGTAAATGGAAATGAACCCGAACGCGAGTAGACCGGCGAGATTATAGGATAGGGGACCGCGTAACAAGAAACAGGCAACACCAGAAAAGAGGTATCGAGGTGTTGCAGAAGATTCGGCATGAACACCGTAGCGCATCCATTGTGACGAACATTTGAAAGGCATCGGCATGGTAATGAATTACGTGCTCGTGCCCAGCTGTGACTCGTCAGATTTACCCCAAAATATGGGAGCAAAACGAGCTGACTGGTTCTATTATTCGCTGCTACGACTGAGCGACTTGATTCATCATAGGTTCGCACAAGCGGTGGGAAATACTCTTGGGTCCAGTGTCAAGTAAAACGACGACCGAGGACCCACGCCTGGGAACTGAATCGTACCACTCGTCTCAGAAAATAGATTACAGTCATGTGCCTACTTAGACACTAGGACAAAGACTCGCATTGCCGCGAAAAGCCTGCAGAATAAAAGGACTGGAGAGCCCGAAATTACAACAACTGGGGGGGGGGGATGGAGATCACAATAACCAATGGTTTTATAAAGAACATTGTCGAAACTTCAATTTCGTGGTCCGCCTAATATGATATCCGGTAAGTTGTTATTACAATGGTTGAGTAAGTTGCAATGTAACATTTTTACACCGTTCAGCTGCCCTTGATTCATCTGATAACCCAAGCTATACCCATCTTCTCAACTCGTCCCAAACTTCCACCTTGGAACAAAGGAAATGCTCATTCAAATCGCTCTCCCTGTTCCCTACACCATCAGAAACTATTCGAAACACCCCCTACGAATTGGACCAGTTACAGAACATCTTGTCGCGTGCGAAGCGGAGTAGTAATACACTAAGAGACAGAATAACCAGGAGTCCTACCTTCAGACAGTACAAGAAAATATTAAGTATCAAACCCCTGAGAACAAAGGCTTTGAGCCATTTTGTGAGACCAGGTGCAAGCCCCGTAGTACATACAAGTCGATTTTTGCCGTTCCCACGCCAGAACAAATTCGATACGGATAGAATGAGTGATAGTTATTGTTCAACTATTAGCTCCAGTAAAGCTTGGTATTGGCAGGAAAGAGTGAAATTAAGCCTGTGATTGTCGGGTTGCCCTCATTTCCCTATGGGATTCCTGAAGCTCAATTTCGGAAGGGTAAGAAATCACACAATGTAAAGTATAAAGAAATAAATATATACTGTAAAAGAAAAACGAGAGGGTAAAGACTGAGAGAATAGAGTGAGAATAGATAGGGATCTAAGGGCAAAAACGCACCCCTATTTATACCCTAAAATTCGCCGAGTCATAGGTGGGTATGTATGCGCATGTATGGCGCATATACTGACTCGATTACTTTCCTGTACCTTCTACTATGTTCTGGTGCGTTCTATTTCATTCCATACGGTTCCAGAACCCTCTTTGTATATACATAAAAGAATTTCTACAAAGGGTGAGTTCCAGTTACTGCTCTAAGTATGCTAATTCTTGAGACCAACCGGCAACTATCGCGAATGGCCTCGTCGGAAGCATAGTCACTGCCTGTGTGGGATAGATTTGGACGGGATTTCAATATTGGAGGTGGCCACAGTATCCACGGTCGTCTATCGCACAATTTTAAGCGAATTTTTAGTCGAAAGCTTTGTTTATAAGCTCGGTGAATGTATGGTTTTCGGGTGGAACGCGCCTGGGCTAGCGATATGATCGCCAGCTGACCAATGGAGGCAGCGTTCCGCCAAATCTTTAATGCTATGGCGCATCCTTTGGATATATCTGGCTCGGTGGTAGACCGGCTTCCGAGTTAGATAGCTGGTTTAGTATATGGCCTTGAGCCGATTTCCCGTCGTTCGACGTGGTACCGGTCAGTCTAGTAAAAATCAAAAAGCCAGTAAATATTCTGGTAGTAAGGATGGTGTTCCGTTGGATGCGTCGGAATATGGGTCAAATGCAAACAACCAGCCAAATCCTAGTACACTTCGGAACGCATACAACAACTAGGTACAAAGAACTTTAGAAAGCAAAAATGGAAGTTGTATGGTGCCAGTCCGGCGCATATAACACAAACAAAGAAATGTTCAAGGTTCCCCGACAATATCGACGGATACTGGTAGTCGCTGATCGGTGCTCAAACGACAAATCCGGTCAACTACAAAGCACACAAATCCTCAGACATGAGTGAGCTGAATAAGCAAAATAACTCACCGTTGCCAGCACCAATACAGCGTCCGGTCTAGCAGACGGATCATGGTTCCAGCAAGTCAGAAGAAGCGTCCACATAGGATCTGCCATCTCATCGGCGATTGGCAGCTCCTTTGGACGTTTTGGAGGCTTCCGAGAGGCGATAGCATGATAAATGCTCATGTCATTCCGGATTTCAGCGTAAGGTACCTTTCCAGTAAGGATTTCCTATGCGAGGTCAGAAGCGTGTCTGCCAGCATAATATATATCTCACCAGCATGGTCTGGTGAAAGGGAAATCAGTGACGGGTATTCGGATGAACACGCCTGAGAGACCGACCATTCCAAGCGCGTATACGTCAGTTTCTTGGCTCCTTATTGTAGGAGCCTGCATCACTTCTTCTTCTTCTTCATCGTCGTCGTCGTCGTCGTCTACCTGGAGAAGTTCGGGGGCCTAGTATATAGGTATGAGTGCGTGGGCAAGCTTCTAGAAATATCATACCATCCATCGCAGAGTTCCCCCGCCAGCTCTAGTCGTCGCAGAAAACTGGAGTGAGGTATCGGGCAGTATTGCATGGTCGAAGTCGTTGATCTTAAGCATGCCGTCGTCAGACACTAGCACATTGTTCTACACGTAAGCAATAAGGAAACCTAAGATTTAATGGGTCGGTGTAGGAGTACTTATAGTCTTACTGCTTTGAGGTCGCCATGCACCTAAGATATCTTGGTTATTTGAAAGCCCCTAAAACAAATAATGAAGGAGCCTACCATTCCGATACCATGAAGGTAGGACACGCCTGAAGTTAGTTGCACGCACTGAAGAGCACCGATTAGCTTACAAGGTAGGATGTAACTACTACACATACCAAGGGATACCGTTCCACTTCGGGGTGCTCTTTGATGTATTGTTGAAGGTCTCCCTGTTCCATCCACGGTGATATCATGCCAAGTCCATCTCGAAACACTATAATGCCCAATAACTCTTGGATGTTTACGTGGCGTAACTTCGCCCAGATGTACATCTCGCGAACAGCACGCTAGTAAATATGAAAGTCATTGATCAGGGTAGAATAGTACCAGACAGGATGGAAATACTTTGATAGCCTTGTCATCGTCTTTTAACAAAATATGTGGCCGAAGGGTTTTGATGGCGACAACGGTGCCGTCAAGAAGTACCATGCGTCGCACGTCGCCAAAACCCCCTGACGTGATGACCCTGGAGGGGGCTCTGTTGGGGTCGATGGACGGTGTAAGATCGGCGCATCCATGTTTAACAAGGATCTCAAATAACTCTTCAACAGACTATTATCCGAAACGTTTGAGACGAATAGTCATCAACAAGGTATGCAAGCTAGGTGCTTACCATTTGACCGTTGACCATGTCAAACGAGGGCTCATCCTGAAGGAATTAAGTAGGTGAGAATCCAAGGATAACCGAGTACAATTCATATAGTCACCTTGGCCTCCGTATCAAACAAAAGCGGGCACTACTCGATGGGGGTGAGTAAATAAGAGCAAGAAGGCAGGGAAGGAGATTTCGTATAAAAACGAGAAGCTCACCTGTGCGCTGATCGCTAAATCAGACAAGTCGAGACTCTGATAGATAGTTATTGCTAGATATCAGCACTAGAAGCAGGCGGAGTTGGGTCACTTACAGCGGTATCGGTCACCATATCAACCGAGGGTGCCCTCAGAGGCGCTTCCCACACACAAATGGATTGATCGTTAGAACCGGAGACGATGCGGGTGCCGTCGGGCGAGAACCCCACCGACATGACCCAGTCGGTATGTTCCTTGAGTGGTTCGCCTAGAGAGGCGCCAGTGTGTGCATCCCAGATGCGGATGGTACTGTCCAGCGAGCCAGAGACTATGCGTGCGCTGTCGGGCGAGAAACCTACTGAGAAGACCCAGTTGGTATGTCCACTGAGCGGTTCGCCAATGGGAACCCCGGTTCGTGCGTCCCAGAGGCGGACGGTCTTGTCATCCGAGCCAGAGACAATACGACTGTTATCGGGTGAGAACGCCACCGACCGGACGCCCTGAGTATGTCCAATGAGCGGCTCTCCCACAGGAGCGCCAGTGTGTGCGTCCCATAGGCGGATGGTGTTGTCCGTCGAGCCAGAGATGACCCACGTGCTATCGGGAGAGAAAGCAACCGAGACGACCATGTGGGTGTGTGCTTTGAACGGCTCGCCTATCCGAGTCCGAGTGTGTGAGTCCCAGATACGGATGGTGCAGTCTCCCGAGCCAGAAACAATTAAGGTACCTTCGGGTGAGCACGCTACCGACCAAACAATGTCGGTGTGCCCTCTGAGCGGTTGGCCTATGGCAGCGCCGGTGCGTGCGTCCCAAATTCGAATAGTGTGGTCATCTGAGCCAGAGACAATGCGAGAGTTGTCAGGCGACCAGGCTACAGACCGAACAAAGTCGGTATGCCCCTTGAGAGGCCCAAGAGAAATTGCCCCAGTATGTAAATCCCAGACAGAAATATCATAGTCCCACGAGCCAGAGGCAATGCAGGTGCTATCGTACGATATAGCGGTCGACGTCACACAGCTGCCCGTCTTCCATCGTATTGGCGGGCCCACATTCCCTTCAGCCATTGAGCGCTGGGGTTGTTTTGGGCGCCCTATGACGTAGCAATTTTAACAGTGACAAACGATGATTCGGAGAGAGCAACTGCTTGGCTGCAGATATTCAAGTGTCAGAAACTTGAGCGTCGAATGTGGGAATGTGATGTGAGCCGATCACGTGAGTATTACCATATCAGGATGATGTAATCAGTTTGAACAAACAAACCTAGACAAAGAATATAAGCTTGAGAGAACCCGCGAGAATCTAAATAAGTTGACCACAAAATATAACAGCAGAATGTAGCTACGAGAAAAAATCTATTGAGATATAGAAGGCAGAACCCAGAGACAAACTGCCCGAACGCATACAATCACCATTTACCTGGACCGAACACATTCCTCGCCAACACACCACTCATACCATCCAGTACACCCAACGTCCCAGTACCTTGGCCACCGATTTTAACATGGACGTATACTGGATCATCAACGAGCGCCATGTGGCTACAGGTTTCGGCAGAACCGACAACCAGAGCACGCTGTCTACTCCACTCCAAACTCAACTGCCTTCAAATCCACATATGCACCCGAAGATAAACATTTCCCTCTAAACGACATTTTTCCCGGTCTTGAGGTCTGCTAGACGCATGAGCAGCAAAAATCTGCTCGTGGAATGTGGATGATAATGAAGATATTTTGTGGAGTTGACGGGTTGGTTGGCGGGGGGAACGAGGCTATAGCCGCAGCATTATCTGCCTGTGACTCAGAGCATTTGCAGGGAATAGATAGGGTTGTATGCGATCCCCGAATCTCCCCGTCTTCCTCACTATTTGCCAATGTATTTACCATTGTTTATCCGCACAGATCTTATGCCATTCGGCATCGTTTATTTAGGTGTAAGGAATGCGATGCGTTTCTACAGCCAGTCCTCCGGTGTAGTTAACTGGGCTCGTGAGGTGCCCTCGGGACGAGGAAAACGCTCCATGGTAATGAATCAATATTTGAATGGGACACAAGCAGCTAAATTAGGGTATGCGAAGGAAAGTATTAAACAATGGGCGTTGCGAAAAAGTCTTGAATACGAGAGAAAAATGCATGTCATATCGCCCATTGTCGACCTACGAATTTCTGTGTATAACAGCAAAATAACTTTACCAAACTTGTAAGACGCGAGCTAAGCTATAAGTACGACGCCAGGGGCGTCGTATACGTTGTGAGGAGTGAAAGAGGTGTATCAAGTGAAAATGATGAATTGAGCGCTGCTCACTCCACTTTATATACACGCATATATTCTTTTAGCAGATTTTACGTGCGCCGGGAACACTTCGGCGTACTACTAGGTATGTTAGACTTTCAATTATTCTATTACTTTCTAGTGCTAGTACATTCTACATATTTGTTAAGTACGCACATTCATAGTATTCAATGAAGCACACGGACAGAGAAGTCTACTAGTTCAATAGGTAAAGACCAACGCAAATATGCAGTCAAATCGCCAAACCGTTCAACTGAGGGATAGACAACATATCAGCCGTAGATCGGGGAAACAAGTGTAGCAACGTACCCTCACCAACAACGACGACGCGTTCGGTCGAGTAGACGGGTCATGGCCCCAGCAAGCTAGAAGAAGCGCCCACATAGGATCCGCCATCCAACCGGGCAGAGGCAGAACCTTCGGTCGTTTCGGGGGCCTCTGGGAGGCGATAGCTTTATATATGCCCATGTCGTTTGCGTATTCAGCGTAAGGCACAGCTCCAGTTAGGATTTCCTGAGTGACGATGAGCAGCAGATCTCTGGGTTAAGTATGACCACCTACTAGCATTGTCTGATGCAAACGGATCAGCATCATGTATTTATGTCAATAGACATAACAACCTACCATTCCGACTGCATAGATATCAGTTTGCTTACTCCTCGTAACCAAACCGACTCCGTCTTCCACCGATTGCAGGAGCTCGGGCGCCTAGCGAACGTTCATAAACTGGTTACTGAGTCTTCGCACGGCCACTCACCATCCATCGCAGTGTTCCTCCACCCCGCCTAGTTGTCGAGGAGAATCGAAGCGATGTTTCGGACAACATCGCATAATCGAAATCGTTGATTTTGAGTACGCCTTCGTCGGAAACCAACACGTTGATCTAGAGGTAAAAACCAGAAGGTTTTTATTTATTTTATAGAAAAGGTAGGGTTGGTGGGCTAACCGCTTTGAGGTCTCCGTGGATCTTTGGTTTCGATGTCAGCTTTGGGTATAAAAAACACGGGGAGGGTATTTCTTACCATTTCAATATCGTGAAGGTAAGATAAGCCCGAAGCCAGTTGGACACACTATGAGATAAAAATTAGTCATTGCAAGGTAGCATCGACGAGGACATACCAGTGGATGGCGCTCCACGTTAGGATGCGCAGTAATATATCGCATGAGGTTTCCCTCGTTCCTCCAAGCAGACACCATCCCGAGTCCCTCTTGAAAGATAATAACGCCAAGCAGTTCTTGGACATTGACATGGCGAAGCCTCGACCAAACATACACCTCCCGAACAGCACGCTGAATAATAGCTATCATGTAAATCTCCGCCGAGGTAGATATGGACAAAGACTGATCTTACTTTGATGGCTTTATCGCCGTCTTCCCGCAAGGCGTGCAATCGAAGAGTTTTGAGGGCGACAACATTACCATCTACCGTTTTTACACGCCGCACGTCGCCGAACCCCCCCGACGCAACCACCAAGGAAGAGGACCGCCTGGGTTTGATAAAGGACCTAAGATCGGTGCACCCGTGTTTGACAAGACATTCGAATAACTCTTGAATTGACTACCAACCAACCGTCATACGAATACCGGTAGACCTCAGGCGTGGGCTAGGTACTCACCATTTGTCCAGTCACCATATCAAACGAAGGAGGCGCTTCCCATACACAAATAGTTTTATCGTTAGATCCAGAAATGACGCGGTTACCATCAGGAGAAAATGTCACCGCGTAGACTTCGCCCGTATGCCCTCTAAGAGGCTTGCCAATGGGAGCGCAGGTATGTGTGTCCCAGATGCGGATTGTGGTGTCCCCCGAGCCAGAGACAATACACGTGCTGTCGAGCGAGAATGCCACGGAGCGGACGATACCGGTGTGCCCTACGAGGGGCTGGCCTATCGGAGCCCCGGTGCGTGCGTCCCAGAGGCGGACAGTCATGTCTGACGAGCCGGAAACAATGTACATGTTATTGGGCGAAAATGCTACTGAACAGACGACGCCAGTGTGCCCCCTGATTGGTTGACCTATCGGAGTGCCAGTGCGTGCGTCCCAGAGACGGATGGTGTAGTCTCTCGAGCCAGAGACGATGCGGGTGTTATCGGGAGAACATGCCACCGAGTAGACGTAGCCAGTATGTCCCTGGAGTGGCTCTCCGATTTGAGCGCGAGTGCGTGCGTCCCAAATACGAACTGTGTAGTCCCTCGAACCAGCGATGATGCGGGTGCTATCGGGAGAGAACCCCACCGAATAGAGGAAACGGGTGTCTCCCTGGAACCTCCCATATAAATAACCTTCGGTGCGCGCGCTCCATATGTCGATGCTGCCTTCGCGCGAGGCAGTAACTATGAAAGCATCATCGTGCGACCAGGCTACACAATGGACTCCCTCGGCATAGGTTCCGCCCCCCAGAGGTCCTCGAACAAGCACCCCAGTACTCGCGTCCCAAACACGGATGAGATCATCGTCCGACCCTGAGACAATGCGAGTGCCGTCGTGTGATAACGCCATCGAACTAACTTCGCTGCCTACACTCCATCGTATCAAAGGCGCGACATCTATCGAAGCCATCTCGATGCGCTCGGGGTAGATTGATGCCCGACGACGTGGCGAGACGTCGAACAACCACAGGCGGCTCAGGGGTATTGGAGCAAGCGGGAATATATTTCGATTGAAAGAGAGCGACCGCCTGGCTGGAAATATGCAGGCGATAGCAGCTCGAGAGTCGAATGAGTGTGGACTCCAAGGGCAGGAATGTGGCGGTGAGCCGAACACGTGAGCCCTGAACAGTCATGATTACGTACTGGCCCAACATACGCAAACATATAAGGTCAACCTGTTTTCCGTTCCTCGCCCCAGTGCCATCTCGCCTACTGTGCCATTCCTACCGTTACGCAGAGTGCAACCTCTCCATAAATTCTCCATACATCTATTTCATTCCCCTAATGAGGGTGACTATACGGGACTCGCTTGTGTGGTCTTGCTGATCTCCCCACTCGGATTTTCGCATGCTCCGCTTCGTAATATTTCTGCTGGTCTGGCCACTCCCGGTCCTCTAGGCTAACCTCACGCTTGCTTGATATCACTTCCATCGCTTTCCCTCCCCTGGGCTCTCGGCAGCTGGTACTCGTTGTGCGCTCCCACACCCGATGCCTGCCCTGTTGATCCCGCTCCGAGTTCGAAACTGGCTTTCAAAGAGTACGCTCGCATCCTCAGCCACGCCACACCATCTCCCCTATATCTCTATCTCAATCATGCTTCTAGTAGGCTAGAATTCTCGATTACCCGGTCCGCTAGAGTTGTGCCCGTCGAATGTCTGTTGCTTGTTGCGCTCTTGTTTTACTATACTTTGACGTACCAACATCACAGCCATGGGTATTCGTCATCTGGAAGCCCGGAACAGTCTCGTTCTAGCTCCTCTCGAAATCACAATCCAGTTATTCAACATCTACCAAACCCCTCTTGCCGTCCGCCCTCACTTGCTTATTGGTGTACGTAGGCATCGCCCTCTCCTACTTCTCGTATATCCCCTTATATCTTAACTTTGCTCATGATTAGCTAGCTCACTTATTACGATCTGCTTTGCGTTGTTCTTAAATTCCGCCGCTTGGACCTTATCTCTGTATTGTCCTAGGCAAATACTTAGAACAATATCGTAAATTCAACCAGATATAGACGTGAGGATGCCCAAGCACTCATAATTGGAAGAAGAAAAAATACAACTCAAGGCAAAACAAAAGATAGAGTAAACACTAGCTGATGTCGGCGGTGTCAGATTTCAAT
Source organism: Ceratobasidium sp. C01 (assembly GCA_025200755.1). Classification (NCBI taxonomy): domain Eukaryota; kingdom Fungi; phylum Basidiomycota; class Agaricomycetes; order Cantharellales; family Ceratobasidiaceae; genus Ceratobasidium; species Ceratobasidium sp. C01. The sequence goes on from JANWGL010002067.1 coordinate 25,199, forward strand.
TCGTAGCTCGTTATTCGCGAGGCTGATATTACAGTACTTAGACAGCGAGACTGTTTAGCTAAATTCCAAACGAGAGATTGTTTCTTAAAAGTGAATTTCTTGAAGAAGATCGAAGACTCACTGGACGCCTTCCCGTAACTTTTAGCGGGCTAGATTTCATGTCTAAACCGGTCCGTCGGAATCGGGCGGAGACGGACCGATTTTAGACACGCAACTTTGCTATATAGGGCTTCCCGTAACACATGTATATAGCAAACGGAATCGAAATGCATACATTCTAGAATCTAAAAGATTTCACGTGCGCTATCAGTGCGGGGCCACCAAATACATGACCAATCACAATGGCCATGTAGTTCTACATATTCTGGTACTACTGAGACCATAATGGGTTATAAGTATGTGTAAAGTACAGATGATAATACGAGCCACCCCCCCCCCTTATGAGAGGTGAGTGTGTTGTTGTGATGTCGAGGGAGCCCGAGAGAGTCCGGCGGGAACAGTGGCGCCTTTTGTTTGTCCTCCCGACTCCCCTATTTGGTAGCTGTCTTAACGCTCACATGTGCCCGTTCACGTGAATTCCATGCGTGTATGTACATTTATCTTATGTATCTACTTTTGGTGTGATTTAGATGCATGCGCACTTGCTTAAATCTACTCTAAATATCTAGAGAGGGGGGTATACCCCCCCTCTAAACTTGGGCTCTATCTGCATTCTAGCGAGGCCTCAATCATTTAGATTTCGCTTCCGGGAGCGGTATCCGATTCATTCCACGGTAGTTATTTTACATCCGAGCATCTAGCTAGCTATTCTTCTCTAAATGTGTAGCTAAACCGTTACGGGAAGGCGTCCACTGTAGCCAACACCGACGCTGCGTCCGGGCGCACAGATGGGTCGTGGTTCCAGCAAGTCAACAGAAGCGCCCACATCTCTTCCACTATTCCTTCAGACACATGCAGCTCCTTGGGGCGCCTCGGGGGCTCTCGCAGGTGGATAGCACGGTAAACCCCAAAGTCGTTCTGATATTCGGCGTATGGCACGTCGCCAGTTAAGACTTCCTACGTCGAGTTAGACATTTGGGTTACTAGAGATAACGCAATGACATACTAGCATCGTCTAGTGTGGATTAACTCAATACTGGATGGTCAGTGAATGAATCGCATGTGCGTACCATTCCAAGCGCATAGACGTCCGTTTGTTTATTCCTCGTACCATTGCCCTGCGCGGCTTCGTCTCCAGCGTCTCCTTTGGGCTGGAAGAGCTCGGGCGCCTAAGTAACGGTTATAAGTGAACTGCTAGACCCTGGCCGAGTACCCACCATCCAACGTAGAGTTCCTTCCCCAGGTCTTGTTATTGCCGAGAACCGGGGTGAAGTATCAGGCAGTATGGCATATGTAAAGTCGTTGATCTTGAGTATTCCATCATCGGAGACTAGCACGTTGTCCTGAACGGATGTTTATGGGAAAGTTAATGTTGCAGGACAGACGAGTGTGCGCCCAACAACCTACTGCCTTGAGATTCCCATGGACCTGTGGCCTCTACATTAGTCTCAGGAAAAAATAGATGAGTATATGAAAAGTGAGTGTCAAACCGAACGTACTAGTGGGTAGCGCCTGATATCAGGGACGACTGCTTCAATGTATTTCTGGATATTTCCATCCTTCCTCCATCGAGACACCATGCCTAGCCCACCCTGAAAAACAATAACTCCCAGTAACTCCTGTACATTGACGTGGCGGAGCTTCGACCAGATGTATACCTCCCGAACGGCCCGCTACAGGGTATTGGCCCTTTTAGCCTATATCAAGGAAAAGGATGGCAATCACCTGTAAAGCTTTGTCACCGCTCTCCTTTAAAATATTTACGCAAAGGGTCTTGAGTGCGACGATGGTGCCGTTGGTCAATATTATGCGTCGCACATCGCCAAATCTACCCAGCGCAATCACCGTCGAGCTCTGATCGGTGTCGACAGACGAGGTGAGATCGACGCATCCATGTTTAATGAGACACTGGAATATCTCCTCGGTAGACTGCCAAACATTTTAACAGCGATAAACCATAAATAAATGATATATGCGCACAGTTTGTTTAGTCACAATATCGAACTGGGGTTCATTCTGTCATGATCTCATAGATGAGCGCACAGACAACCGGCGGTTGGACTTCAAGTAGATTACCTGTGTATTGATGAGTAAATTAAGCCCATGCAGACTCTCCTGGATTGGGATCATTAGACATCGGTGCATAAAGCGGGCGGGTGAGAAACGTACTTCAGTATTGTTCCCTTCATCAAACGAGGCTGTGCTCCGCGGCGCTTCCCATACACAGATGGTATCATCGTCAGAACCGGAGACAATACTGGCACCGTCGGGCGA
>JANWGL010002068.1:0-24219 GCA_025200755.1 Ceratobasidium sp. C01
TTACAGACCGAACTAACTCGGTATGACCCTTGAGAGGTTTTAGAACAAGAGTTCCGGTTTGCAAATCCCACACACGGATGAGAGAGTCGGTTGAGCCAAAGGCAATGCGGGTGCCGACGTGTGATACCGTAGTCGACCAGACGTCGCTGTCTACATCCCATCGTCTCAGCGGTGGCGCGGCTCTCGCAGTCATAGCGGCGATCGAGCTCTCTTGTGGAATTGAGTAATTATTTGACCGTGAATATTCAGGCGATAGAAAGTTGAGAGTCGGGTGGATGTCAAGGGCAGAAGCGTGCTATCACGTGGGTCGGCCATCCTCGGGATGCCGACCCTTGACGAAGAAACAGAGACAAAGAACGGAAAACACTCGGTGAGAACCCCGAATAGGAATACAATACCAATTGGATAATTGCACCTGGCAAAGGAAGCATAGGAAATATGAGTTAATCACCGTTGTATCATTGGGGAAGGCATGCTACAAACACCGCAGCATATGCACTACGGCGAACGGATGAGAACGACAGGTACTTAAGGTGAAAGCACACGCGCCCGTGCTCGTCTGTGAGCCGCCAGATGCTTATATATTCCTTCTTCGGGAATCAGAGGCACTGAGAGCCTCAACTACCCCAATCGGTTCCGCAAGTTACGCTAGCACAGAGTAATATACAAACTCTCAGGAATCACGGGACTGGGGAGCGTTACCCTCGGTTCTAAATTCACTTTGGACGGCCAATGGGATTAGGAAGGCTCTTGTGCGAGAGATTAATTGTGCCACACATGTTCCAGTTATGATTCACCGGCACCGTTCTAAGGCGTAGCGTTTTTGGTCCTGGTCATAACCCCAGACTTGGACCCGAGACCCGCCCCTAACGCTCAGACTATCACCCATTTCGTGTTAACTTGGATCGCTCTCGGTCTTCCTTCGACGACCAACAACTGCTCGATTCACGCCCCCACCGATCGACCTGCTGAGGAAAAGATTGTGACAACAGTAGAGTATAGCACTGTTTATACGCATACATGGTAGGTTTCAGCAGTGACGAAGACGGAACAAGCTGGGGAAAATCACTTATAAATGTTTTTATTGCTATTTGCAAAGGTTCTTGCCGGGTAGGGTTTTTGATCGCTTCCGGGCGGGGGGAGCCAGGAACCAACTCGAGGATAAAAACGAGCAGCAGAGCAGATATGAACTGTTTGCATCAGCCGGTGGCACACACTAGCTGATGCACCGAATCAGCTCCCGTATCCGTCGGATAGCAACGGATCATAGCGAGTATCAATCCTGTTTACCATGAAGAGAAGGATCTTGTTGACGAAACAGGAAACATTGGGGGATATATGAGACTACCATGATAAGGGGTGCGCTTTCAGATAGCACCGCTTTCTCCGTTGTTTCTTCGTTCCGTGATTATGGTATCGGATGACTTGGTGTCCGAACATCAATTAATTCAAGGTGTATATACAAATCTTGTGTACAGACATTGGGTCCGTCAAGTCGAGTGGACCGCTCACAAATGTGATTATCATCATACCTTAGCCGAAATCCTACGCATCTCACAGTTCACCGAGGTATCAGAACAGATAAAACGCGCTTTCCTAAATCAGTTCGGCTCACCTACGTACGAAACCTCTCTCTCTCCAGCGCCCCATTTGCCAAACTAGCTAATTGGTCCCACTCACAGGCCTCACTGCTCCCGAGTACTTGTAGTTGAACCGTTGCGATGGGTAGAAACAACGGAATGAATCCGGGTATCCCCAAGAACAAATAGATCAAAGCATAATAAAAGTGATATTTGAACGCCAGGGTGGAAACATACAGCATACTCATGCGGTCATATCCGGAATCCACTTCATGATATACGAGATGCTCGTGGGTGGAGCTTATTCAGATAGCAAGGGAGTTCAGCTAAGTAATAGAAAATGAGTAATTTCTCAGCAATCGGCCACTGGATCAACTGGATGACTCACCGTTGTTAAAACTGACGCCGCGTCCGGTCGAGCAGATGGATCGTGGTTCCAGGAAGCCAGGAGGAGCGCCCACATATTCTCAGCCATACCTTCAGACACACAAAACTTCTTAGGCCGTTTTGGGGGTTCTAGTAAGTGAATAGCACGATACACGCCAAAATCGTTTTCGTATTCAGCGTTGATAGGACCTCCTACGATGGGTCGGAGGCTTGAGCCACCAAAGAAATCGCAAAAATGTACTAGCATTGTCTAGCGCGGACCTACTCAGTATTCGGTGTTTTTGAAATAAAACAGACAAGCATACCATTCCAAGCGCATATATGTCTGTCTATTTGCTCCTAGTGGCAGTTGCCCGCGTAGGTTCGTCTGCGCTCACTTCTTTTGGCTGGAAGAGTTCGGGTGCCTAAGAATAGATGATAAGTAATTGGCCAAGCCTCAACTGAGACACACCATCCAACGTAGGATTCCACTGCCGGGTTTGGTTGTTGCCGCGAATTGAGGCGAAAGATCATGCAGCGTTGCATATGTAAAGTCATTGATCTTGAGGATGCCGTCGTCGGATACTAGCACGTTGGTCTGCATAAATGTTTGGTAAGAAGGTTCGATCTAACAACAAAGGTGATGGAAGCCTGGAAGTCCTACCGCCTGGAGATTTCCGTGGACCTGTGACATCTAGGTCAGTATTAGCAATGTGGCTAGTATCGAACCGTCTTACGACTCCGATACTGTGGAGATAAGCCACGCCCGAAGCCAGCTGAATACACTGAATGAAGGAGGTGAATATCCAAAGTGATTCTTGGCGCAACACATACCAGTGGGTAGCACATGATATCGGGTACGACTGCTTTGACGTATTTCCGGAGGTTTCCATGCTTCCTCCATTGGGACACCATGGCCAGCCCGCTCTGGAAGACAATAACCCCCAACAGCTGTTGTAGGTTAACATGTCGGAGTTTCGACAAGATAAATATTTCCTGCACGGCTCGCTGGAAGGATTTTGGATTTTGGCTTAAATCAAGGAAACAGGTAAAAGAATACCTGTAGTTTTTCGCCGCTTCTTTCCTTTAGAATATCAACGTGAAGGGTCTTGAGTGCAATGGTGGTGCCATTTGCAATTTCCATGCGTCGCACATCGCTAAATCTGCCCAACGCAATCACCGTCGATATCTGGTTCGTGTCGATTGATGGTGTAGGGTCGACGCATCCGTGCTCGACGATGCATTCAAAAATCTTCTCGGTAGACTACATACCCCATTGTAGTACGGATACTAGTGAGCCATGAATGCACGCCCCGTGCTTACCATTTGACTAGTCACCACGTCAAACGAGGACTGATCCTGACGCAATGACAGGAATTAGTATGCACCGACAGTGTGCTATTTTTAGTTGAGATTGTAGAATTACCGTAGTCGCCGTATTACGCGGGTGCAGACTCTGCCAGGTTTTGATTATTGAATGCTGGTTCGGAAAAGAGGAAATAATATGTTTACCTCATCGATTGTTACCCCGTCAGACGAGATTGTAGACTGCCATATCTTTATAGCAAACCCTTATCGATTAGATCTGATCGAGAGATATACCGTTTCGCCAACCGCTAGATTAGAGCCAGGACGACCCTGTTGCATTGGAATCGTCAAACGCCCGCACGAGAAGGAGACAGCTGAGGTACTCACAGGTGTACCACTGACATTTGCACTGGGAATCACTTCCCATACACATATGGCTTCGTCATAAGAACCAGAGACAACCCGGGTATTGTCGGGCGCGAATGACACTGAATAGATCGCGCCAGTATGCCGCATGAGCGGCTCGACAGAAGGGGCGCCAGTGTGCGCATCCCAGATGTGGATGGTCTTGTCCCGAGAGCCAGATATAATACGCGCATTGTCGGGAGAGAACGAGACCGAGGTGACCCATGCGGTATGCCCCCTGAGTGGCTCGCCTATGGGAGCCCTGATTTGTGTGTCCCAGAGACGAATAGTCATGTCTTCCGACCCGGAGACGAGGCGGCTGTCATTGGGCGAGAATACCACGGACCTGACGCCACAGGTATGTCCCATGAGCGGCTGGCCTATGGGAGCACCAGTGTCCGCGTCCCACATGCGGATGGTTGCGTCTCTCGACCCAGAGACAATCCAGGCGCCATTGGAAGAGAACGCGACCGAGAGAATTGTGTTGGTGTGTCCCCTGAGCGGCTGACCTACGAGGGCACCAGTGCATACGTCCCAGATGCGAATGGTCTCGTCCGTCGAGCCAGAAACGATACGGGTGCGACTGAGGGAGAATGCCACTGACCAGACCTCGTCGGTATGTCCCTCAAGCGGTTCGCCTACGATAGCGCCTGTGCGGGTGTCCCACATGCGGATAGTCCCATCCCAAGAGCCAGAGGCTACATGGGTGTCATCATGCGACCAGGCTACAGACCGAACCACCCCGGTGTGTCCCTTGAGAGGTCCTAAAACAAGCGCCCCAGTACGCAAATCCCACACACGGACGAGATTGTCCCATGAGCCAGAGGCAACGCGGGTGCCATCGTGTGATATCGCGATCGACTGGACTTGGCTACCTACTTTCCATCGTATCAGCGGCGCTAAACCATCGTTAGCCATGGCAGCGGTTAGGGAATATTAAATTCTCGATGGCGTAGCAATGCTTTGGGCTATAACGGGTGGTTAGTGAGGTAAGAATGCAAGCGGGAACAGTTTCCGACTAAAACTAGAGAACTACTTGGCTGCGGACAGAAACCTAAGATTGGAGTGAATGTCGAGGGCAAGAGTGGTGATGGGCCAGTCACGTGAGTTTTACTCTGTCAGGATCACATACCCACTCGTATGGGGAAATTGGCAGAAAACTTGTAAACGCATAGGATCCGCCGTTAGCTTTCGGGGAGGACCACGAAAGCTTTCATTTAGATTACGGTGTAGCTGTTATCGTATCATGACGGGTCACCACATGTTTCAAGTGCCTAGTGATGCGACAAACACGCGCTACCGACAAGGTCGCGGGATCAAACAGACAAAGAAGCAGGGCGGACGGCTACCCTACAATCAAACTATGTAAGCAAAGAGAGAGAGAAGGGGGAGATGTAGAAATGCTAATGTATATACAAAGAATCTTCTGGAATTTAAGAGAACTCGGCGGAGAATGATATAACATGGTAGAACATACCAGAGAAGTAATCAAGTCAAGTGAACGCCGCATACAGCTCGGTGTATGCGTATGACTCAGGTGATCTTAAGGTATAAATAAGGGTGCGCTTTCCCCTTGGTTCCCCATCCTTCATCTCTCTACTCTACCGTCTTTACTCTCTCATTTCTTTATATATTTAATACTATTTCCTATTGTTTCTTTACGTGTGATTCACATCTAAGTTTCTACAGGGGAGACATACCTCAGCAGGTAGAAAGTTAGCTGAGGGGGAAACGCGAGAGAGCATAACTATTTAAATACGTGCGAGAAGAGCACAGGGGCGTGAGAGAAGCTACTGGACGAGAGTGAAGGAGATGCGAAGGAAAGAAGTGGATAAACCTAATTCAATATGCACGCAGACATATGAAACAACACAGCCACGCAACAAATCTGCTAAGAGCGAGAGAGGAAACGACATAATACAGGATTGAACTTAAAACATGTGAATGTAAACATCTTCGACCGGTAACTACCGTAGCGAGTGTATAGTTAAATAGCAAGATTTTCCAACTAAATAATAGGCAGAGAATCAGCCGTGAATGGATGGCGCAAGGAAAGCAGCCTACCGATGCCAGCACGGACGCCGCGTCTGGGCGAGCATATGGATCATGGTCCCAGCAATTTAAAAGAAGCATCCACATAGGATCAGCCATCCTATCAGGCAGAGGTAGGACCTTTGGTCGCTTCGGAGGCTTCCGTGAGGCAACAGCATGGTATATGCCCATGTCACTCCGGTACTCGGAGTAAGGTACATTGCCCGTTAGAATTTCCTGCGGGTCGTTGGGAGGTCATATCACCGGGTAGAACACCATGACTTACCAGCATCGTCTGACGGAAAATAAGTTAGCATCATGTCTCTATGTAAATACATCAAATATCCCTACCATTCCAAGCGCATATATATATCGGTCTGCTTGCTCCTCGTAGCCGGAGTTAGAGTATTATCCTCATCGTCGTCATCTACTGGCTGGAGGAGCTCGGGAGCCTGACAAATACACATAAACTAGGGGCCAGTCGTTCGCAAACCACTCACCATCCACCGCAAAGTTCCACCCCCTTGCCTGGTTGTCGTGGAGAATCGAAGAGACGTCCCAGACAGCATCGCATAGTCGAAGTCGTTTATTTTGAGTATGCCATCGTCGGACACCAACACGTTGACCTAGATATAAAACCCGTGAACCCTTGTGTACCGCAGACATAAAGCAGCGTTAAAAGTCTTACTGCTTTAATGTCGCCGTGAACCTACGGTTTACAGATCAGCCTTAGGTACGAGGAACTCGAAGAATCGATTCTTACCATCCCAATACTGTGAAGGTACGATAAACCCGAAGTCAACTGGACACACTAAATGATATTGATTAGACATCGGAAGCGACATGTGTTGGAGGTCATACCAGTGGATGACGCTCCGCATTAGGATTCGCATCAATATATCGCAATAGATTTCCCTCCTTCATCCATGCGGATACCATCCCGAGCCCCTCTTGGAAGACAATCACGCCAAGGAGTTCTTGGACGTTGACGTGGTGAAGCCTCGACCAAACATATACTTCCCGAACTGCACGCTTGAGAATACCAGTCACGTCAACCAACGTCGAAGGCGATACGTAGTAAGATTAATTATACCTTCAGGGCTTTATCGCCGTCCTCCCGTAGGGCATGCAATCGAAGGGTCTTGAGGGCGACGATAGTGCCATCTACCATCGCTATACGCCGCACGTCGCCGAAACCTCCCGATGCAATGACTGCGGAAGGAGCCCGATCTGAGTCAATGGAGGAGGTAAAATCGGCACATCCATGCTTGACAAGACACTCGAATAGTTCTTGAACGGACTACCAATCAATCGTCAGGCGAATATCAGTCGAGATCAGCCATGAGCGAGACACTTACCATTTGGCCCTTCACCATATCAAACGAGGACTCGATCTGCTGCGTTCATACACAATGTATTAGCACACATGGTAGGTACGTCTGTGACCGAGGGCTTACCTCTTGGTCAATCGCCGATGTAGACAAGAAGTGACTCGGCTAGATCTTGATCGTAAATGCCAGCATGGAGAGCAGACATAGAAGAGGTACGTACAATAATGCCAGTCATATAGGTCGAGGCTTCGATTAGGGGTACCTCCCAAACACAAATGGTTGAATCGCTAGAACAAGAGACAATACGGCTGTTATCAGGCGAGAACGCCACCGCGTAGACCGTGCCCGTGTGTCCTATGAGCGGCTCGCCTAAAGAGGCGCCAGTACGTGCGTCCCAGATACGGATTGTCCGATCCGCCGAGCCGGATACGATGCGTGCACTATCAAGCGAAACCATCACCGAGGAGACCCAGTCAGTATGCCCCTTCAGTGGCTCGCCTATGGCAGCTCCAGTCTGTGCGTCCCAGAGTCGAATAGTCATGTCCCTCGAGCCAGAGACGATGCGTGTGTTATTAGGCGAGAACACCGCCGACTTAATGCTATTGGTGTGCCCTACGAGTGGCTGGCCGACGGGAGCACCAGTGCGTGCGTCCCAGATGCGAATGGTGTTGTCCGCCGAGCCAGAGACTATGCTGATGCCATCGGAAGAGAACGCCACGGAGACGACAGTGTGGGTATGTCCCCTGAGTGGCAGGCCTATGAGTGCACCGGTGCGTGCGTCCCACATACGGATGGTTCGGTCCATCGAGCCAGAGATGATGCGGGTGCTATCGGGAGAGAACGTCACCGACCAGACTACATTGGTATGTCCATCGAGTGGTTTGTTGACGGGAGCGCCTGTGAGGGCGTCCCACATGCGGATGGATATGTCGTCAGAGCCCGAGATTATGTGCCTATCGTCATGCGACCAGGCTACAGTCCAAACCTCCCCGGTGTGACCTTTGAAAGGACCATGAACAAGGGACCCAGTCCGCAAATCCCACACACAGACGTGAGAATCCGATGATCCAGAGGCAATGCGGGTCCCATCGTGCGATATAGCGATAGAATGGACTTCGCCGCCGACATCCCATCGTATCAGAGGCGCCGCGTCCCGCTCGTCCATGGCGCGGTCAAGCTGTCGTGGTGCCTCGATGACGTAGCTTTGGGCGATGGCAGGCGACTGATGACCTAGCGGGGCCAACGAGAACGAATTGCAACTGAATGGTATTGATTGATGTGTAGACGATCAGTGTTGGCAAAATCGGGGGTCACCGGTCAGGTCTGGAGCCGAGTCTGGTCATGAGGTCATGACCTTGACCAGACCTTTGACCGGTCAGAGGCACGTGACATCGGGGATATGTATCCACCTAAACGAGAAGCTGTGGAAGGATAGAATAGGTTTATTGCTATGCTTTTCCATCAAATCGACCAAATTACATCTCAGAATGTGCAGAGTAGTGGACGGCAAGCAAGCTAACAATCAAAAGTACACATATGAGCGAGACCGCCTACTATATTGGCCATACAGGGGCTGACACAAGGAAGCCACAGACCAAATCCTCTTATAAACGATCAATGACCAAAAATACAGAGTCAAAATCATCAAATCACTCTTTCAAAACATCCTTGCAACGTTTTCTGGTTCGTATAAGGACCAGTCTTGTCCGAGCATTCAGCTCCGTACAATTGTGCAAGCCTTTCTATCAAATTGTGCCCGAAACCGGACGCGTAGATACCCCTTCGATGATAATCCCGCTATGAGGTCGTATATGCTGGTTAATCAACCCGTTTTTGGCTTCTCCAGTGTTGTGGTACCCCATAAAACACTAGGCGAGAGCTTGATTGACGAGCACCGAGACCCAATTCTGGGCTAGTTAGTTCCGTTGGAAGAGCATCCAATATGTTAATTTTTCACACATTTATTACTGAATTATTTGAGGCAAAACACTCGCCGACTTTCACGGCGGACAGCCACATAGATTTTCCCGAGTTAAGTATTTATGTCCTGATTAGGGTGATATGGGTTGTGTTGTCACGCACGGCTGACCGGTCATAACCCGGGTCAGATGTGACCTGACCGCCGGGGTCAGGTCAGCAGACCTTTTGACCGGTCCGGTGGGTCATGACCCCGGCGCGCCAACACTGTAGACGATAGAAGCCCGAGAGTCGAATGCGTGTCGTGGAGCAGTTAGTCAAACACGTGACTCTTGCCCTGTCAGGATTACGTACCACTTGGAACAAACAAACCAATGCAAAGAACCCGACTGCGAGAGAACCCGACTGCGAGAGAACCCGCGAGAGTGTGAATCGCTTAACTACGAAAGACATAAAGAAAATGGAAATTCAAGAACAGATTTAACGAGTTCTTCGAAAAGACTAGGGAAAAACCCCAGGGCGCATACATTATAGCGAACAACCGAATGTTACCTGCATAGTGAAAGCGGGCGCGTTTCTGCTTGGACCCAAGTCACTACATGGGTCTATCTTTCCCCGTAGCAAGTGGGATAGTCCTAGATCTAAAACTAAGCTAGTTGTTTCTGGTGCTGCGCGAGCACGAAGTGGTTTGTGGACTCGCAAGACTTACGGAGACGACACTATTGCTGGACCGAAATTCGCGACCAACGACGGATAGGGGTCAGTTATGAGTCTGCCAAGGAGCATTGATTCAGAGGAACAGAAAGCTAATAGGATAGGACTTCGGCCAGGGAGGTAGTGTGTACACGGCTGTGAGTATTGGTAGGGCTGCGTCAAGGATAGTCCACAATTCATTTTTGCGTAAGGATTGCGTTGATCCCCGGCGAGTAGTTAGCTCAATACGTAACTCATTTGCAATACGACGTTTACATACCGTTCATTTTCAGTGCTTGGTCCGTTAATTCAACCTACACCAACAACCAGGACAGGATCCGAACCTGTACCGCCGCAGTATGCAGATACACACCCCCCGCCGGATGGCCTCCCCTCCTCCCTCGATCATGGGAGTGCTCAATATAGGGGTCACTACTCGTCTGCTGATAACATAAGTTGGCTTGTTGGCGCGAAAGGAAAAATGAACAACATATATAAAACCAAAATTATAAGAGATGTTCCTTGCGACAATACGAGCGCTCCAATCCCAAGCGTCTGCCCGTCCAGCGGCTCCAGTATGTAATACAGTAATGACTGGTGCTCACAGCTAAGGTGGATTTGCGGACTACATACCCGTCACTTCTCGGGACCCAACACATCCCTTCTTAACGCTCCATTCAGAAAGTCCAGTGCCTACCAAATGCTATACAACTTATATTTGTTTTCTTTACTTTAAATACATTGTAATTTCTATGCCCAGAACTTGTCTTTTACGGTACTGCGCCGACACAAATGATTGAACTTCGGGATACCAGATAAAGAAAGTACAATTCTTTTCAAAAGGAAAATTAGTTTTCCATTTGAGATGATTTCCCTTGAAGTGACATCGCACACTGAATTTGTGACAAAGCGTAAGACAAATAATTGGGAGTAGGATGTCCCTTTTAGGATGAAGTGTCTTAAAATCGGACACCAGCTTGAACTTAAGGTGTATGTCCTAACTGATATCTAAAGCTCACACGGCGTCAATGAAAGCAGAGCATAATGAAGATGCATAAAAGCAAGGCACTTCGACGCAACAGGTACCGTAGATACATGCAATCATATCCAGCTATCGCTTCATATTTCGGTAGATATTCCCGAGTGGGAAGTTACTCAGATAGCAAGGCTATTCAACTAAGTATTCAATGTCGAACAATTTCTCAGCAATCGCTAACAGGAGTAATTGTACGACTCACTGTTGCTAACACTGACTCCACGTCTGGTCGTGCAGATGGGTCGTAGTTCCAGCAGGTTACCTTGCTTGCAAGGTCTCTCGCGGTCAAAATGATACCCCCAAAACTACAAAAATTTATAAGTATTTTTTTTTGTTGACGCAGTGCCTGAAATCTTGGGTTCTTGTCCCAATCCTGCACATTTGTCGCCGCTCATCGCTGCAGCAGTAAGCTTATTTCTCGATGCGTTGAAGATAGATGACCATGTGGCGTTCTTTTGGCTGTATGTATGCCTTACTTTGCCTTTGTACTGGCGCTAGCATATAACTGATTGATATCGATCGATATCGATACGGGTGGCGTTTGCCGCGGCGTGCGTTGGGTTACTTACAGTGTGGTTAGATACAGTATGTGAATTTGTGCAGCGGCCGCAGAGATCATTTCTCATTCCATAAGGCTTACTTACATTGGCTGTGCAGCACTTGGATCTCTCATAGTGTACTGCGTAGATTGGGCTTGCAATCATCTGACTCGTACAATGTATCACCCCTTCCTAAATAGTAATACACGTTTGGCGGTAGAATCTAGGACCTTTACGCGTGCTTTGTGGGTCCGTTTTGAGGCTTTGTACATGGCCGTAAGACCCGCCGTCGACGCCAGAGGCGTTCTATGCGCCCCCGGGAGATTTGAGAGCAAATGAATAACTGAAATACATGAAATATTTACTAGAATCCGTTTGTGCACTTTGTGAAACGAGATATTACCATATAAGTGCAAGAATTGAACAAACACATTGTAAATTGCTCATAAATCGCTACTTGAGGCAATTAAAGGGATGTAAGTATGGTGATAGATATAGGATGCATACATGTAGCTACTTCGCTCTGTTATTGGAGCGCTTGAGCACCTCTCCAACGTCGGAAGGCGCAATTTGTTTACACACAAAGCTACCAGGATCGAAAGCAGCGTCACCGCAGGCGCTGCTGCTCCATTAGACAGTCCAATATAACTGATATGTGCAATCATGAATATGTGTACGACGTCCCAATCGGTGCAGCGGTTGTGGAGGCAGCAGGGGAAGTTTACGCCTAAGTGCTCCCTGAAAGCACTCACCCAAAAACAGGTATTTAGGCACAACACAAAGCGTAGCCACATTCCCAATTCGTTCATAATGTACTAATGAGTCTTATCTAAAGATTATACGTCAATCAGAACAAAAGAAACAGGCGTAACGCAGGGGGGCAATAGGGTAAGCCCCCTTGCATATACAGACTGATCGGAGGCCAACTGAAGCAATCAGTGAGCGCGATTGTGTGTGCAATGGTCCGAAACCTTTACCTGCAGAATAAATTGCCGACAGGTCCATTCCACGATACAAGGTGGGAGGAACAGTGCCGAAAAAGGACATCACGATTGGCTGAAACATATATGCCAGTCACAAGCAGTGTTCCTACAATTCTGCAACATAGAATGGACATGTAGACAATACATTTGCGGATAGGGGTTCTAGACTAGGGCGCACACGATCGCGCTCACCGAATCCTTCAGTTGGCTCCCAATCAGTCTGTATATGCAAGGGGGCTTACCCTATTGCCCCCCTGCGTTACGCCTGTTTCTGTTGTTCTCATTGACGCATAATCTTCAGATAAGACTCAGTAGTACATTGTAAACGCACAGAGGCCGTGGCGACGTAGGTTATCGGTGTTATTTAGGAATTCAAATGTTTGGGGCGTGGGTATGGTTCCGAGTTTATATTTGGCTGAAGTAGCATCGGGCACGCGAGGGAGCTTTGCTCCCTCGTGTGCCCGATGCTACTCTGACAAAGGCGAACTCAGAGGCGTAATTATGTACTCTAACGTTCAAAATGCGTGAACAAGCAGTGCCATGGCACTAGGCCAGCATTATTAATGTGTCACTTAGTCCGAGTCTTTAATAGAAGATTACGCAGGCGGTACTTCTACGATTCGTAGAAATATGCAGTCTTCTGTGGAGTGCATGTGATTGTTCCGGAACAAAACTGCGTACACATGTAATCGAGCTATGCGCATCGCCAAGTCATTGTATGCGTGGTGATTGTGTATGTGAGAGTCTTTGCCTCGAATGACTTGCCTCTGGGGTGTATCAGGCGTATTTATATGCTGTTAATTTAATCTTCCTATCCTGTAGTTTCCTTGGTACTTTAGTATCGTGTATATTTATTCTTTTACGTACATACTCTTCCCTTATGATGAGCTCTTTTTTCGCCCACTTAGCACTGTGCTGCGCTTTTAGCACAACCACAGGCGCAAATATAATATCATGCGGGTTTAAAAAATCGGACTCCGCAAGTACGGCGTCATTTTTTGAGTGTCATAAAGCTTTCATCATCAGTTTTTGTTCCTCTCAAGGGCTGGTACAGGAACGTTATAGCATGTGTGTCTACAATAGGAGAGAATGTCCTAGGTGAGACAACGGGCTCCGCTCAGCGGATCGGATCGAGTAACAAAAAGGGGCAGAAGTGTGTTAAACGCAGCAATAACCATTACAATCAGAGGTAAAAACCGTATATCCTTCTAAGTCATCCATATAGCCTTCCTTGGCTTGGAGCTCTCACCACTGAAACAAACGCTCGGGGAAGTAGAAAGACTAGCCCATGCCTCCTAAGCAGAAATCACCATAAAATTACAACCTCGGTCCTTGTCTATTTTGTACTGCCAACAAGCATGCTCGATGCTTTGTGACACAATCTGGGTTTCACAATTAATAACTATATACAGGTTTAGAAGTCAATAACCCCACCGGCAAGGTCTGTGCCGCCCGGCGGCGCTCCTCGAGTTAGAAGCAGAGCCCACATATCTTCAGCCATCCCCTCAGATACACGAAATTTCTGAGGTCTTTTTGGAGGGTCTCGCAAGTGGATAGCACGATACACGCCAAAATCGTTTTCGTATTCGGCATATGGCACGTCCCCCGTCAGGATTTCCTACACGGGGTAAGGCGCTTAGATAGTCTAAGATAACACGATGACATACTAGCATTGTCTAATACGAGCCTATTTAGCCTCCAATACCTTCTGAACGAATCAGGTAAACGTACCATTCCGAGAGCGTATACGTCCGTCTGTTTGCTCCTCGTGGCAGTAGCCCGTGTAGATTTGTCTCCAATAGCTTCCTTTGGCTGGAAGAGTTCGGGTGCCTAAGAATAAATGATAAGTAAATGGCTAGATCACGATCGAATACACACCATCCAACGCAGGGTCCCACCACCGGGTATTGTAGCCACCGCGAATCGGGACGAGATACCAGGCAGCATTGTATATGTAAAGTCGTTGATCTTGAGGATACCGTCGTCAGATACTAGCACGTTGCTCTAGATAGATGTTCAGCTGAGGGATCAAACATACTCGACAGATGAGGGAGCGCCAAAGACCCACCGCCTTGAGATTACCATGTACCTAAGACATTCACTTTAGCATCACGCATAAAACCGGCAAAATCGACCCTCTCACTATTCCGGTACTGTGAAGATGCGCCACTCCCGAAGCCAACTGAATACACTAGAAGCGGATTGTGAGATATCGAAAGCTAACAATGACACCAAACATACTAGTGGGTAGCACATGATATCGGGTACAACTGCATTGACGTATTTCTGAAGGTTTCCTTGTTTCCTCCATCGAGATACCATGCCAAGGCCGCCCTGGAAGACAATAACTCCCAGTAACTCTTGGACGTGAACATGACGGAGCTTTGACCAAACGAATATCTCCTGAATTGCTCGCTGGAGGGTATCAGCATCTTTAGTTTGCTTCATGGAAAAAAGGGGAAATTACCTGTAGGGATTCGTCGCCCTTTTCCTTCAAGATATCTATGTGAAGCGTCTTGAGTACAACGGCTGTACCGTTGGCCATGACCATGCGTCGCACGTCGCTCAACCCGCCCGAAGCGATCACCACGGAGCTCCGATCGGCATGGATAGACGAAGTAAGGTCAACGCATCCGTGCTTAATGAGACACTCGAACATATCCTCGGTGGACTGCAAAACCATCGTGAGGTGAGCGGCGGTGGATCGTGAACCCATGCTAGGCGCATACCATTTGACTGTTCACTGGACCGGACTTGTGGTCGTTTTGCCATGTTTGCAAGGATAAGCGCAAATAATCAATAATCAGTAATTGTCCGAGACCGCTACGGTCAGTGTGTTCACCTCAATAAGCTGGCGTAGGCCCTAGAGTGCTATGATGATTAGATGCTGAGGTGGAACACAGGTGGGTGATAATACTCTTACCTCTTCGTCCGTGGATAAGTTAGGTGTGGGCGAACTCTGTCATATTTTCGTCAGAAAGCCTGAACAGCCCACATAGTAATTGAGAAACTTACTCCCGTGTTGTTGACCCGTTTAATCACGGACGGACCCTGCTAGATTCATATCGTTAGACGTAAACACGGAACGCAAGCGGCTGGAGCGCTCACGGCGGTGCTCATCGCCGCCTCAAAAGAGGACGCGCTCTGCGGGGCCTCCCATACGCAAATAGTCTTATCTGCAGAGCCAGAGACTATGCGGGTGGCGTTGGGTGAAAATTCCACCGAGATGACGGGTTTGCTGTGTCCTATGAGAGGTTCGCCTCTGGGAACGCCGGTGTGTGCGTCCCAGATCCGGATGGTCTTGTCCTCAGAGCCAGAGGCAACGAGGTTGCTGTCCGGCGAGAATACCACCGACCAAACTTTATCGGTGTGACCCTGGAGCGGCTCACCTAAGGGAGCGCCGGTGCGTGCGTCCCACAAGCGGAGGGTTTGGTCGTGTGAGCCAGAGACGATGCGTGTGTTGTCAAGCGAGAACGCCACCGACCATACCGCTTCAGTATGTCCCGTGAGTGGCTCGCCTATAGAGGCACCTGTGCGCACATCCCAGAGGCGGATGGTGTTGTCCTGCGAACCGGAGACGATGCGGGTGTTATCGGCCGAGAGTGCCACTGTGAAGACTCCACCGCGGTGTCCCCGGAGCGGCTCCCCAATGAGAGCGCCGGTGCGTGCGTCCCAGATACGGATGGTCTTGTCCCCGGAGCCGGAGATGAGGATGCTCTTGTCTTGAGATAAGGCCACCGACCAGACTTGATCGGTATGCCCCTTGAGTGGCTCGCCTATAGAAGCACCAGTGCGTGTGTCCCACATGCGGATTGTGGTATCGTATGAGCCAGAGACGATATTGTTGCTATCGCACGACCATCCCAAAGACCAGACCCAGTTGGTATGACCCTCCAGGGGACCTAGAACAAGTTGCCCAGTCCGCAAATCCCACACACGGACGAGATGATCCGATGAGCCAGAGGCGATGCGAATGCCGTCGTGTGAGATTGAAATGGAATTGACTTGGCTGCCCACATTCCATTGTATTACAGGCGCTGCATCTACCAAAGCCATGGTGGTGGTCGGGCTGTCCTAGATGCTCGATGACGTATTGTTGAGCTATGATGAGCGGTTGATGACGTAGCGCAACAAACTGAGATAAGTATCGATTGAGAGGGAAATTGCTTGTGAGCTGCTGGTATTGAGCTGGTAGAAGACTAAGTATCGAGTTGGTGTCAAGGATAAGCGTGTGGCACGTGAGTCCAACAGCCGTGCTCGAAAAGATGGCCTGCCCTAAACAAACGTAAATGGAAATGAACCCGAACGCGAGTAGACCGGCGAGATTATAGGATAGGGGAGCGCATAACAACAAGCAGGGAACACCAGAAAAGAGGTATCGAGGCGTTGCAGAAGAGTAGGTATGAATACCGTAGTGCATTCATTGTGACGAACATCTGCAAGGCACAGGCATGGTAATGAAATGCGTACTCGTGCCCAGCTGTGACTCGCCAGATCTACCCTAGAATATGGAGGCAAAATGTGCCGACTGGTTCTATTATTCGTTACTACGATTTAGCGATGTGATTCATCGTAGGTTCGCAAAAGCGGTGGGAAATACTAGTGGACCTAGTGTCAAGTAAAACGACGGCTGAGGACCCACGCCTGGGAATTGAATCGTACCACTCGTCTCAGAAAATAGACTACAGTCATGCGCCTACTTCGACACTAGGACAAAGACTCACATTAGTGCTCAAAGCTTGCAGAATAAAAGGTCTGGAGAGCTCAAAATCACAACAACCTGGGGGAGAGGGGGGGATCGCATTAACCAATGGTTTTGTAAAGAATATCGTCGAAACTTCAATCTTACGGACCGCGTGATAAGATATCCGGTAATTTGTTAGTAAAATGGTTGAGTGAGCCGCAATGTAACATTTTTATACTGTTCAGTTCCCCTCAATTCATCTGATAACCCAAGCTACACCCATCTTCTCAACTCGTTCCAAACTTCCACCTTGGGAAAAAGGAAATGTCCATTCAAATCGCTCTCCTTGTTCCTTACACCGTCAGAAACTGTTCGAAACCCCTCCCCCCCACGAGCTGGACCAGTTATACTGGAAACATCTTGTCGCGTGCGAAGCGGAGTACTAATACACGAAGAGACAGAATAACTAGGGGTCCTACCTTCAGACGGTACAAAGAAATATCAAGCATCAAACCCCTGAGAACAAAGGCGTTGAGCCGTTTTGAGAGACCAGGTACAAGCCCTGTAGTACATACAAGTTTATCTTTGCTATTCCCACGCCAGAACAAATTCTATACAGATAGAATGAGTGATAGTTATTGTTCAACTATTAGCTTCTGCAAAGCCTGGTCCTGGCAGGAAAGCGCAAACTTGAGCCTGTGATAGCCGGGTTGCCCTCATTTCCCGATGGGACTCCTGGAGCTCAATGTCGGGAAGGGTGAGTTCCAGTTACTGCTCTAAGTATGCTAATTCATGAGACCAACTGGCAACGATCGCGAATGGCCCCGTCGGAAGCATAGTCACTGCCTGGGCGGGATAGATTTGGACGGGCTTTCAATATTGGAGGTAGCCACAGTATCCACGGTCGTAAATAGCACTGTTTGAATTGAATTTCTAGTCGAAACCGCTCGGTGAATGCATGGTTTTCGGGTAAAACACGCCTGGGCTAGCGACATGATCGCAAGCCGGCCAATGGAGGCGGTGTTCCGCAAAATCTTCAATGCTATGGCGTATCCTTTGGATGTGGCTAGCTTCGTGGAAGACCCGCTTCCTAGTTAGATAGCTGGTTTAGTTTATGGCCTTGAGCTGATTTCCCGTCATTCGATGCAGATCCGGTCAGTCCAGTCGAACTCAACAAGCCAGTAAAGTACTCTGGTAGTAAGGATATCGTGCCATTGGATGCGCCAGGATGTAGACTAAATGCAAAGAACCAACCAAATCCTGGTACTATTCGGAACGCATACAACAACTAGGCACAAAGAGCATTTAGAAAGCGAAAATGGAAGTTGCTGATGCCAGTCTAGACGCACATCACTCAAACAAGAAATGGTCAAGATTCTTCAATAGTATCGATGGATACTCTTAGTCGTTGACTGGCATTCAAACGACAAAGCCAGTTATCTATAAAGCACACAAGTTCTCAGACATGAGTGATCTAAATAAGCGAAATAACTCACCGTTTCCATTACTGATACCGCGTCTGGCCTAGCAGACGGATCATGGTTCCAGCAAGTCAGAAGAAGCGTCCACATAGGATCTGCCATCTCATCGGCGATGGGTAACTCTTTTGGACGTTTTGGAGGCTTCCGAGAGGCGATAGCACGATAAATACCCATGTCATTCTGGAATTCGGCGTAAGGTACCTTGCCGGTAAGTGGCAGACGGCTATAGCCGACACGTGATTTTCCTGACGCTATCGCACGTTGTCGACCTACGAATTTTTGTGTGTAACAGTGAACCAACTATTCTAAACTTGTAAGACGCGACGTATACATTGTGAGGGGTAAAAGAGGTGTATTAAGAAAGGATGATGAATTGAGCACTGCTCGCTCCTCCATATATTCACGCATATAGTCCTTTAGCAAATTTTAGGTGCGCCGGGAATGCATCGGCGTACTACTAGGTATGTTAGACCGTCAATTATTCTATGACTTTATAGGTCTAGTACATTCTACATATTTGTTATGTACGCACATTCATAGTATTCGATAATGCACGCGAGCGGAGAAGCCGACCCGTTCAATAGTAAACGTCAGAGCAAATATGTAGTTAAATTGCCAAATTATTCAACTGAAGGATAGTCAGGATATCAGACGTGGATTGATGAAATAAGTATATCAACGCACCCTTGCCAACAACGACGACGCGTTCGGCCGAGTAGACGGGTCATGGCCCCAGCATGCCAGAAGAAGCGCCCACATAGGATCCGCCATCCAACCGGGCAGAGGCAGAACCTTCGGTCGTTTTGGGGGCCTCTGGGAGGCGATAGCTTTATATATGCCCATGTCGTTTGGGTATTCAACATAAGGCACAGTTCCAGTTAGGATTTCCTGGGTGACGATGAGCAGCAAATCCCCGAGTTAAGTATGACCACATACTAGCATTGTCTGATGAAGATGGATCAGCATCAAGCCTTTACGTCAATAAACCCAACGACCTACCATCCCGACTGCATAGATATCAGTTTGTTTACTCCTCGTAACGGAACCAATCCCGTCTTCCACCGATTGCAAGAGCTCGGGCGCCTAGCAAACATACATGAGCAGGCTACTGAGCCCTCGCATAACCACTCACCATCCATCGCAGCGTCCCTCCACCCCGCCTAGTTGTCGAGGAAAATCGAAGCGAGGTTTCGGACAACATCGCATAGTCGAAATCGTTGATTTTGAGTACGCCTTCGTCGGAGACCAACACATTGATCTAGAGGTAAAACCAGAAGGTTTTTAGTAATTTTATAGAAAAGATAGGGTTAGTGAGCTAACCGCTTTGAGGTCGCCGTGGACCTTTCGTTTCTATATCAGCCTTGAGCATAAAAAAACACGCCGACGGTATTTCTTACCATTTCAATATCGTGGAGGTAAGATAAACCCGATGCTAGCTGGACACACTATGAGACAAAAGTAAGTCATTGCAAGGTAGCATCGACGAGGACATACCAGTGGATGACGCTCCACGTTAGGGTGCGCAGTAATATATCGCATGAGGTTTCCCTCGTTCCTCCAAGCAGACACCATCCCGAGTCCCTCCTGGAAGATGATCACGCCAAGTAGTTCTTGGACATTGACATGGCGGAGCCTCGACCAAACATACACCTCCCGAACGGCACGCTGGATCATAGTGATCACCTCAATCTACGCCGAGGTGGGTATGGACAAAGCCTAATCTTACCTTGATGGCTTTATCGCCGTCTTCTTGCAAGGCGTGCAATCGAAGAGTTTTGAGGGCGACAACATTACCATCTACCGTTTTTACACGCCGCACGTCGCCGAACCCCCCCGACGCAACCACCAAGGAAGAAGACCGCCTGGGTTTGATAAAGGACCTAAGATCGGTGCACCCGTGTTTGACAAGACATTCGAATAACTCTTGAATTGACTACCAACCAACCGTCATACGAATACCGGTAGACCTCAGGCGTGGGCTAGGTACTCACCATTTGTCCAGTCACCATATCAAATGAGGGAGGCGCTTCCCATACACAAATAGTTTTATCGTTAGATCCAGAGATGACGCGGTTACCGTCAGGAGAAAATGTCACCGCGTAGACTTCGCCCGTATGAGCTCTAAGCGGCTTGCCAATGGGAGCGCAGGTGTGTGTGTCCCAGATGCGGATTGTTGAGTCCCCCGAGCCAGAGACGATGCACGTGCTGTCGAGCGAGAATGCTACGGAACGGACGATACCGGTGTGCCCTACGAGGGGTTGGCCTATCGGAGCCCCGGTGCGTGCGTCCCAGAGGCGGACAGTCATGTCTGACGAGCCAGAAACAATGTAGGCATTATTGGGCGAAAATGCTACTGAACAGACGACGCCAGTGTGCCCCCTGATTGGTTGACCTATCGGAGTGCCAGTGCGTGCGTCCCAGAGACGGATGGTGTAGTCTCTCGATCCAGAGACGATGCGGGTGTTATCGGGAGAACATGCCACCGAGTAGACGTAGCCAGTATGTCCCTGGAGTGGCTCTCCGATTTGAGCGCGAGTGCGTGCGTCCCAAATACGAACTGTGTAGTCCCTCGAACCAGCGATGATGCGGGTGCTATCGGGAGAGAACCCCACCGAATAGAGGAAACGGGTGTCTCCCTGGAACCTCCCGTATAAATAACCTTCGGTGCGCGCGCTCCATATGTCGATGCTGCCCTCGCGCGAGGCAGTAACTATGAAAGCGTCATCGTGCGACCAGGCTACACAATGGACTCCCTCGGCATAGGTTCCGCCCCCCAGAGGTCCTCGAACAAGCACCCCAGTACTTGCGTCCCAAACACGGATGAGATCATCGTCTGACCCTGAGACAATGCGAGTGCCGTCGTGTGATAACGCCATCGAACTAACCTCGCTGCCCACACTCCATCGTATCAAAGGCGCGACATCTATCGCCGCCATGTCGATGCGCTCGGGGTAGATCGATGCCCGACGACGTAGCGAGACGTCGAATAACCACAGGGGGGTAGTGAGGCAAGCGGGAGTATATTTCGATTGAAAGAGAGCGACCGCCAGGCTGGAAATATGCAGGCGACAGCGGCTCGAGAGTCGAATGAGTTTGGACTCCGAGGGCAGGAATGTGGCGGTGAGCCGAACACGTGAGCCCAGAACAGTCATGATTACGTACTGGTTCAACATACGCAAACATATAAAGTCAACCTGTTTCCTGTTCCTCGCCTCAGTGCCATCTCGCCTACTATGCCCTTCCTACCGTTACGCAGAATGCAACCCCTCCATAAATTCTCCATACGTCTATTTCATCCCCCTAATGAGGGTTACTATACGGCACTCGCTTGTGTGGTCATGCTGATCTCCCCACTCGGATTTTCGCATGCTCCGTTTCGTAATATTTCTGCTGGTCTGGCCACTCCCGGTCCTCTAGGCTAACCTCACGCTTGCTTGATTTCACTTCCATCGCTTTCCCTCCTCTGGGCTCTCGGCAGCTGGTACTCGTTGTGCGCTCCTACACCCGACGCCTGCCCCGTTGATCCCGCTCCGAGTTCGAAACTGGCTTTCAAAACGTACGCTCGCATCCTCAGCCACGCCACACCATCTCCCCTGCACCTATATCTGAAACATGCTTCTGGTAGGCCAGAATTCTCGATTACCCGCTCCGCTAGAGTCGTGGTCGTCGAATGTCTGTTGCTTGTTGCGCTCATGTTTTACTATACTTTGACGTCCCTACATGACAGTCGTGGGTATTCGTCATCTAGAAACCCGGAAAATCCTTGTTCTAGTTTCTCTCTAAATCGTAATCTAGTTGTTCAATGTTTACCAAATCTCACTTGCCGACCGCGCTACAAATCTTGCTCATCGGTGTACGTAAACATCGCCCTCTCCTACTTCTTGTAGAGCCCCTTATATCTTATCTCTGCTCACGATTAGCTAGCTCACTTATTACGATCTCCTTTTTGTTGTTCTTAAATTCCGCCGCTTGGACCTTATCTCTGTATTGTGCAAGGCAAATGCTAGAACAATATCGTAAATTCAACCAGATACAGACGTGAGGGTGCCCAAGCACGCATAATTGGAAACAGAAAGATACAACCAAAGGAAAAAACAAAAGATAGAGTAAACACTAGCTGATGTAGACGGTGTCAGATTTCAGTTCTTAGCTCGTTATCCGCGAGGCTGATATTACAGTACTTAGACGGCGAGACTGTTTAGCTAAATCCCAAACAAGAGATTGTTTCCTAAAAGTGAATTTCTTGAAGAAGATCGAAGACTCACTGTAGTCAATACCGACGCTGCGTCCGGGCGCACAGATGGGTCGTGGTTCCAGCAGGTCAACAGAAGCGCCCACATTTCTTCCACTATTCCTTCAGACACACGCAGCTCCTTGGGGCGCCTCGGGGGCTCTCGCAGGTGGATAGCACGGTAAACCCCAAAGTCGTTCTGATATTCGGCGTATGGCACGTCGCCAGTTAAGACTTCCTACGTCGAGTTAGACATTTGGGTTACTAGAGATAACGCAATGACATACTAGCATCGTCTAGTGTGGATTAACTCAATACTGGATGGTCAGTGAATGAATCGCATGTACGTACCATTCCAAGCGCATAGATGTCCGTTTTTTTATTCCTCGTACCATTGCCCTGCGCGGCTTCGTCTCCAGCGTCTCCTTTGGGCTGGAAGAGCTCGGGCGCCTAAGTAACGGTTATAAGTGAACGGCTAGACCCTGGCCGAGTACCCACCATCCAACGTAGAGTTCCTTCCCCAGGTCTTGTTATTGCCGAGAACCGGGGTGAAGTATCAGGCAGTATGGCATATGTAAAGTCGTTGATCTTGAGTATTCCATCATCGGAGACTAGCACGTTGTCCTGAACGGATGTTTATGGGAAAGTTAATGTTGCAGGACAGACGAGGGTGCGCCCAACAACCTACTGCCTTGAGATTCCCATGGACCTGTGGCCTCTACATTAGTCTCAGGCGTATTGATCGTGAAACTGGAATTTGCTTACTATCCCGATACTGTGAAGATGCGTTACGCCCGAAGCTAGCTGAATACACTAAAAAATAGATGAGTATATGAAAAGTGAGTGTCAAACCGAACGTACTAGTGGGTAGCGCCTGATATCAGGGACGACTGCTTCAATGTATATCTGGAGATTTCCATCCTTCCTCCATCGAGACACCATGCCTAGCCCACCCTGAAAAACAATAACTCCCAGTAACTCCTGTACATTGACGTGGCGGAGCTTCGACCAGATGTATACCTCCCGAACGGCCCGCTACAGGGTATTGGCCCTTTTAGCCTACATCAAGGAAAAGGATGGCAATCACCTGTAAAGCTTTGTCACCGCTCTCCTTTAAAATATTTACGCAAAGGGTCTTGAGTGCGACGATGGTGCCGTTGGTCAATATTATGCGTCGCACATCGCCAAATCTACCCAGCGCAATCACCGTCGAGCTCTGATCGGTGTCGACAGACGAGGTGAGATCGACGCATCCATGTTTAATGAGACACTGGAATATCTCCTCGGTAGACTGCCAAACATTTTAACAGCGATAAACCATAACCAAATGATATATGCGCACCGTTTGTTTAGTCACAATATCGAACTGGGGTTCATTCTGTCATGATCTCATAGATGAGCGCACAGACAACCGGCGGTTGGACTTCAAGTAGATTACCTGTGTATTGATGAGTAAATTAAGCCCATGCAGACTCCTGGATTGGGATCATTAGACATCGGTGCATAAAGCGGGCAGGTGAGAAACGTACTTCAGTATTGTTCCCTTCATCAAACGAGGCTGTGCTCCGCGGCGCTTCCCATACACAGATGGTATCATCGTCAGAACCGGAGACGATACTGGCACCGTCGGGCGA
>JANWGL010002069.1:0-40489 GCA_025200755.1 Ceratobasidium sp. C01
GTTTCGGTTTCCTCCTGACCCACTGCGGGGAGGGCGCGATTCTAACGGTCGGAGAGATGTCCGAAAAACAGATGTTGTTAGGAGATTTTCCTGAGATTGTACCCTAATTTGACGAAATGTACAATGCGCAATTTATATAACCTTTTTCGGACATCTTCTCGGGATTATGCGGGTCATTTTACGTGAATCTCCCCGTTCCGGCACTTTTTGATCCCGTGCTTCTAGCTCCCGCCCACCCCGCCGCCCACCCGCGCCCGCTCGAAATACTCGATTAATTGGTAATAAAACTCTGATTAAATCTCCTAATCTAAATTGAAAACTATAAAGCACATATACATGATTTCCTCGTTTCGTCGCACCCTTCTCTTCCCAACCCTAAAACCTCCTAACCTCCTGCCCTATCGTCGATTTGTGTAGATACTCTGGGTCTAGTTCATATTAATTCATACGTGTTTTCCTTGTTTTAGAGGCTCACCATGTCATGCAGTCCTGGGCCTCTCGTCCCAAACGCGACGCTACAGGCGGCCGCCGCCTTGATCTAGTACCTGACAGGTTTGCAGGCGCGTCTTCAAGCGGAAGAAGAAGAGGTTCGCGTGCTGTAGAACAATGTTGGCGAGCTGCAGGAACAAGACAAGACGTTAAAGGAACAACACGAGACACTGGTGCTCTAACTGAAGAAGAATTGAAATCAACGGAGGTTAGTATATGCCTGGCACTTGAGTAGTAATCGGCTTCCCTTTCAACTTTTGCATAAACTCGGCGGCATAGTGAAGTTTTCCTTTGATACAACGGCATGTACCCAGAGGTAACGAAAGACACCCCGATTGTCCTTCAGCAATAGACAATGGGCTCCGCGTTTGATTCGTTCGACTCGAGTTCACTCAGTCGCACAGTTCGCCCCACAAAGCCGGTGACTTTAAATTATGAGTTGAAGCAACTGTTACGAATGGCCTGAACTACTTGCCGCTCCTGAAATTCCAAGGCCCACTCAATAAAAGACGGGTGAATAGTTTGTGTCAGGACAAATACTCGCACCTCGAGCGTTGGTTTGAGACTTCTAAAACTAGCCTCAAGGAGGCGGGGGGTGGTCTCTATAATGTCATCAAAAAGGGGAATGGTGGTGAAAAGAACGAAGACGAAGGCAAGAGCTACAAGGAAGACGGAGACAGTGTTGGAGCCCCGACTGGTTACGTTGACTTTCTGGAGTTTGAACTGGCGGGCCGTTTTGTTGGCATTACAGAGATTGAGAAGCTAAATGGGGTGGTAATTGCCGAGGGCAATTAAGGAGGCGATTGGAATGGCAATCGAGATAACTGCTATCCAATGGGAGCGCCGGGTGGCGATTGGGGTGGCGATTGGGGTGGTAAGCCATGTCCAAATATTTCAGCCTAGATTTCAGGCTCACCTAAACACGAGCTTCTCCATTTCCTCCCACCGTGTCCCTCGGTCCACGATCTCTACAAACGGCCTGCTCGTATACAGTCTCAATCGGCTGGCTATTTGAACAGCATATGAGAATCAGAATGGCGTTAGCTAGAACTCTGGAGTTCTTACCATTTGTTCTAGCTAGCCTTACAATACAAGAGGGTGAGCAAGGTGGTGGATAAGAGCAAGGGCGGAGGGCTAGATGTTTAGGGCTGGCAACAGGTGCCTTAGGATCGACGCTCACGCGGGTGTGCGGGCGCTCGGACTCTGTTTGGCCATATATTTTCCCAAAATGAAAACCTCGGCAAAATGTGCCGAACCGTGGCACAAGCATAAAATCCCTGAAAGGCGTGTTTTTCGGGTATTTCTCCGACCGTTAGAATCGCGCCCTCCCCGCAGTGGACCAGTCGCCCGCGCTCGACGCCAGATCAACGGGGAGATAATAGGGGTTAGATCTAATCAAGGCCTGATTTAGAAGTCACGTGGTATGATGACACAAATTTTTGTTTTGGACGCGTCCATCATCTCTAATATCCAGGCAAGCAAGCAAATTGCCTTTATTGTTATAAACCATTGACACTATGATACAGGATGGATCCCCAACATGTCTCCCAACTTTTTGCGACGACCTTTAGTCATGATCCAAATGCTCGGATGGCAGCGGAGATGGAGCTGCGCAAGGTAAATCACGTTCAATAACTTGAACTTTAATACTTTAACATTAAATCTTACGGTAGGCCGTAGCACATGAAGGGATGCTGAGTGCTGTGGCTCAGATTGTTGGGACAGATGGCGTTGATCTGTACGTATCCCTCCTTCGTCGCAATCAAGCTTCACTGAC
This sequence comes from Ceratobasidium sp. C01, assembly GCA_025200755.1. NCBI lineage: Eukaryota > Fungi > Basidiomycota > Agaricomycetes > Cantharellales > Ceratobasidiaceae > Ceratobasidium > Ceratobasidium sp. C01. The sequence continues at coordinate 2,267 of JANWGL010002069.1, forward strand.
CCCTATTCTTAGCTCCGTACGACAAGCAGCGGTCGTATACCTCAAAAACGCCGTTGCGCGAGGTTACGGTATATCAAACACCACCCCAAATACACAACTCTCTACGCCACCAATCCCCGAGGCCGATAAACAAGTCATCAAACAACACATCATCCCCCTTATCGTCGCCTCCCCCAACCGCGCCATCCGTATCCAACTCGCGGCTATCCTCAAAACCCTGGTCTCCCATGACTTTCCTGAGCGCTGGCCGGGTTTTATGGATAATGTTATTGTGTTGCTCCAGAGCGATCGACCCGAGAGTGTATTTGGTGGCATGACCGCGTTGCTCGAGATCTTCAAGACCTATCGGTGAGTTAGGGCTACAGATGCGATATTGCGAATTCATCTCATGATTATACAAGGTATCGACCTGACGAGGCAACCAAGGTCTTGCCTCAAATCATCGAAAAGACCTTCCCCACCCTCGTCACATTTGGATCGAAAGCAGTCGCAAACCCCGGCGCCGCCGAATCAGCCGATTTTCTTCATCTGATCTTGAAGACTTACAGAGTGCGTTTGGAGATCTGCCTCTGACTTGATCTACGTTAATTTTGGTTGGCGCCACTTCTTCTAGAACTCGATCCAACAACATCTTTCCGCCCACCAACAATCTCCTTCCTCTCTCGTCCCATGGGGTCGCCTACTGTTCGCCGTGGTCAACGTACAACCTCCAGCAGAACAGATCCCCGCAGACCTTCAAGAAAGGGAACAATCTCCTTGGTGGAAAGCTAAGAAGTGGGCGTTCACCACGCTCAATAGACTTTTCACAAGGTGCGTACTATGTTGATCATCGAAATTAAAATATAATTAACTTGTGCTGGGGGGTTAGATACGGGAGCCCCTCAGACTTGCACGGCGCGCTCAAGAAAGAATACAAGAAATTCGCGGAACACTTTATCACTTCTTTCGCGCCGCAGATTCTCACTACGTACCTCCAACAAGTGGAGTTGAATGTCTCAGGCGGAGTGTGGCTTAGCAAACGGGTCACGTACTCGATTATCCAGTTTTTGCAGCAAAGGTAAGTACCCCTTCATACATCTCTACTCGGTTAGTAATCTGAGGTACAATATATAGCGCCAAGACAAAAACGACCTGGCAAGTCCTCAAACCACATATCCAAGGCCTCGTTTCCAGCTTCGTCTTTCCCCTCTTGGTCTTCACAGACGAAAAAGCGGAGGCTTGGGCTGCTGATCCAGCAGACTATGTCCGTTTCGATATTGGTTAGTCTTCTGACATTTTCGAGTGACTATAATGATATTAATTGGGGGTCAATTAGCCGAGTTTGAGGATTTCGGTACGCCATTCGGTATGGCTACTGTATTCATCCAGGGCTTGGCGACGTCCCGAACGAAGACTGCGTTTTTCCCGATGTTGAATTTCATCAATAGTATACTTGGAAAGTGAGTGTGTTGTTCCATTTTGGGATATGTCCTAATGATTTATGCTACCTTCACCCACTCGGTATCACTCACTTTACTACCCTCGTTATTCCCAAATTCGAACCGCATCCCCGCACTCACCGTCCCCGCCATTCCAGCCCTGCGTCGATCCCTCAAAGCCGCTTCGGCGCGCATCGCATGACTGCGTGTCTCGCAGGCGTAATTATGGAACATCCCGAGGCCAAAGGCGTGATGGAGAGTTACGTGGTCACGCACGTCTTGCCTGAGTTTAGGAGCGAGCATGCTTACCTTCGGGCCGTGGTGAGTTATTATTTCATTTTTTGTCGACTGGGACTTTCGGAGGTTGCGAGAGCTGATCTGGTGTTAGGCGTGCGAGCTGGCAACGTCGCTTATGAGGTTCCATTGCGAGTTTAGCAACGAGGAGGTGTGTTCATGTTGAAATCTAATTATAGCTATTCATGGGCTAACGATTTTTGCCCGTGGTTTGATGGGTCCATAGAACCTAGAACAACTTTCTCGTTCGATTGTGAATGCGATCGACGATCCCGAGTTACCCGTTCGACTACATGCAGCATTGGCGCTTGCCGAGTTGATCGAGCGACCACCAGTACAGCAAGCGCTAAAGCCGATGATCGGTAAAATTATGCAGGGTGAGCAAATATATATTACTGTTATTGTTATTCCCCTGGCTGAGTGAATTGTTCATGCGTTGGTAGATTTGTTGAAGATGGCGGACGAGACGGATCTCGATGTGTTGACTACGGCGATGCAGACGTTTGTTGAACATTTCTCGACCGAATTGATGCCTATTGCAGTGCAACTCACGACTAGATTGGTATATCCCATTAGCGTATCCACTGATAAACCGAGGCTGACTTTGAACATATAGATTGAATCGTATATGCGCTTATTGCAGGAGACTTTGGGCAAGGATGAAGTCGCGGAAGATTGGGAGGAGACGGGTGAGAAGAAGTTCGCGGCAATGGGGAATGCTCGAACTATCCAGACGGCGAGTTCAGGTATTTAAGCGTCCGAATATCCAATATTTACGCTTGGCTATAGATCGTCACTTCCATGGAATCATCCAAGGAGACGTTGGCTCAGCTACAGGAAATCCTCGTACCCGTTATTCTAACTACCCTGGAGAACGAGGCTCTTGGTAAGTCTCTATTTAGGACCTGCTTGGAGGAGCTTTAACTATAATTGCTTGTAGACTTTTTCGAATCCATGTTTGACCTTATGGACACCCTTACTTTTAACCTGCGCGAGATTACGCCACCGATGTGGGCCGTATTCGAAGCAATGTACAAATCGTTCAAAGGGCCATCAGTAGACTACCTGGAAGGTACGTTAGCCTTTTATATGATATTAGAACGTATGCTCATCTATAACCCGAAGAAATGCTGCCATCCCTGGATAACTTTATTTGTTTCGGCAAAGAGGCCTTCACGCAACGTCCGGATTATAGGAACATGATCCTAGATATGTATGTCACATCGTGCACGAGCGATCACCTTGGAGAGCAGGACACGATCAATGGATGTAAATTGATTGAGTGTTTGATGCTCAATCTTCCTGGGCATCTTGATGAGGTATGTTATTATTCGATCCGTTCGCCTAGTGCGATGCTAACAGTATCCCTTCTAGATGATACCTACTATCGTGACTCAAGCCTTATCCAAGCTCCCCGACGCCCGGACTACAGCGCTCAAACTTCACCTCTTGAACGTCCTCATCAGTTCACTTCTCTACAACCCTGCCCTCGCCCTTCATGTCCTCGGTCCTTCCGCGCGGGCCGTTTTCGATCGGTGGTTTGTTGCGCTTCGCACGGAGGGCGCATTGCCTCGAGTTCACGACAAGAAGCTCAGCATTCTGGCATTTTGTGAGCTGCTGAAGCTTGAGCGAGAACGGGTACCGGCGGAACTTCTAGATGGTTGGGTGGGAATTGTTGGTGGTATTTTGACATTGTTGGAAGAATACCCTAAGGCGGTTGCTGGTGAGTGTGTTAACATTCGAACTCCACCGGACTCGGGCTGATAATATATTGGAGCACGGGAGAAGCTAGCCGAGGAATTCGAGGAGGACGATTTTGAAGTTGATGACGATGAGACTCACCTAAATATGGCTGATGATGGTATGTCTTTTCATCATATATAAAGTATCGAAGAGTTAACTGGCATAATTAGACGAAGATGTTTATGATGAAGAATCGGCCTATCTGGAGAGGCTCGCCGAAGAGGTTAGCACCTTTCGTCTCTCTCACCTTTCATAGCCATGATTGAAATTGACATGCTTTGTCGTAGGGCGCTAGGCTAAGGTTGAAGCGCGCAAAGGCCGCTGCGGCAGGAAGCGACGACGAGGATGAATCTGACGACGAGGATGACCCTGTAGAAGAAGAGCTTGGGTTTGAGAGCCCACTAGACGATGTGAACCCTTATGTGGCATTCAAATACGCGCTGGGGGGTGAGTGTTGCCTAGCTGCCCTTGAAAATGCCCAGACTAATGCCTGCCCTAGCACTCCAAATGGTCAATGCGCCCGCATACCAAGCCGCTACAACGTCTTTAACTCCTGAACAAACCACTGCACTGATGGAGCTCATGGCACGAGCAGAGGCGGCTGAACAAGCACCGGCCGAGTAGAATATACTGTAATAACCGGTTGCGTTGAACGTGGTAAATTGAAGCATGGATTTCTGGGTTAAGCTGCCAGATTGTGTATACACATAATTTTATGTGCCTTCGTGACTTTTAGTCTCTGTATCGTCGTTCTGAGAAATCTGCAGCACAAATATAATACTACGAAACTAGATTAGTAGCGACATTTCAGCGGTTGCGATTCTGTGTTTGGAATCCCTGCGTTGGCCATTTACTCAAAGAGATTCACTGTAGGAAGCATGAGTTACCAACAACTAATGTTCCAACTAGGAATCGTCAATAGAAACGGAGGATACAAGCCACAAACTGTGGGGCAAATCCCCAATTCAGATGAAATTTCAAGTATCGAAAGCAAGGAACAAAATTAGCCCAGTTACTATTCATCTAGTCTGTGACAAACTGTACGCTCTTGGGCGGTTTCATGAGCCTTTCGTTAGGTTCCTAATAGTATATTGGGTCAATCATCGAATTAGGGTCACGCGGTTTACTAATACTTACATGTAAAACGGGCTTGAGAATCCCTTTGGATGGCACTGCCGGCTCTAACCTTCGATTCGGGGGGATATGTAGAACCTGTGAGTCGCTCTCGTCTCCTCCTTCCGGTACTAATTCCCCTTCTAATTCCGCCTCATCCTGAGTGTCCTCTAAAATGACCCGGTCTGGGTCCAGCTCAATGCTTAAGCGCTCCAACCTTGTGACGACTTCGGCCATAGTCGGTCGGCACTCGGGCTGAGGGTGGGTCATCTCGTTAATGAAAGTCCACATCGCATCTGTGATCCATCGCTCGGCGGCCGGGGTATTTGGTCGAGCAGGGCGCTTGCCTTGTAGCAAAATGTACCATATCGAGGGAGTAGCCGCAACTTTACCATAAGGGATCTGTCCGCTGAGGAGCTAGCAATGAAGTAAGCAAATGAGCAGTATATTGAAGATGCGCGCGCCAAACCTCAATTGCAGTGCGACCAAAGGCAAACACTGGATAGAAAGATTATCGTCAGCTCACTGCCATGGTAGTAAGCAAAGTCCTGACCATCTGTCTCGAGCGTCTTGGTTACCGGCACGACCGTACTGTCGATCTCAGCTTCAGGGTCGTTACAATGAGCAAATAATTCGGGGGCCATGTAAGGCCCAGTTCCTGTGTCTTTTAAGCCGTGGCTTGTGTGGGCATTCATCGTTTTTGAAAGACCAAAATCTGACAGCACCGCCTGTCCGTTTGCTTTGATGAGTATGTTGGCCTAAATTGCTCGATAGGTTCATTGTAACCCAAATTCAAGGTATGATTATATGCGTACCCCTTTGAGATCTCCGTGGACGGTAGGTTTTGGCGTCAATGTGTGTAAGTAGAGGCACCCTCGCGCGGCCTCCAATAGTACTCGCAAACGGTCCCCGAGTCGGGTCTCGAGCCACGTTGGGGCATCTCCGTCATCCAGGAACGGCGAGATCTACATACATTTAGAATCCTAGGTTATTTCAACCGGAAAATTCACCTACCATAAACAAAGAACTGCCATGTCTTACCATACTAACGGAAGGGGCGACTATTAGAGAATTTGAGCCTGGCGGACGAAAGAAAACTTACCCGCAGAACTCGAGAACATTTGGGTGCTTGAGCTTTCTCCAAACTTCGCATTCTCGAATAAAACGCTGTAGGGATCGAGGTGAGTTTCTTTCAACTGAATAACACTATTAGTCACCTTCTTCACTATCTCTTCTTCCCCAATTGTAGTTATCCTCAACCGCTTCATAGCCACCTTTTCCAAACCTCGGCGTCCAATAAAAACCTAGTCCCATTACGAATTGAACTATGATAATACTATGAAGATTTTAATGACTCACATCGCAAAATCCACCATGTGCATATGGCGCATACAATGAGCTGACCATTCGTACTTGATGGCTAATATCAAAGGTAATGCTGTCGCCAATATTCAGAGAGTTCATATCTGCTCTATTATGAGCGCTGGTCGAAGCGTTTTCGATTGGGTCTGTTCCTTGATTTGGAGCGGGGTCATGATCGTTTTCTGGGTATGGTAGTGCGCGCTGCCAATACTCTAGGTTGTTTGAATAGAAAGTCATATCTGGTCTTCTATCTGGCGTTTGGTGCCAACCCCTTTGAACAAGCGCCCACAGTTCGTCGTTATCTAGCCATTTTGAAGGTGACGGGCGAGTCGGCCGATTCCCTCGAGCGACTTGGCTCACGATACTAGGAATATCAAGCTTATCCCAAGGTGCCAGTCCGGACAAGATCTACGCACGACTATATTTAGCGACGTTCATTCTTTCATTTAAGGTATCATATCTTACCTCATATAACAATAGCGTGAATGCATATACGTCGCTTTTCTTGGGATTTGGGTCGGTTACGCCTTCGTGTTCCGAAGGAAGTGTGATCACTTCGGGTGGAATATATCGTGCGTCAGGCAACCGTGAACGCCATGTGCCACGAATGGCGCGGCTATCGGGTGCATTATCTAAATTCAATTGGCGAAGCTGGACATGTCCAGACTCGTCGACGGTGACATTATACTAGCATTTTGACATGTAATTAGCCTTTGGATCAAACAGCCGGCAAGGAACTTACCGGCGCGAAGTCACCCAAGACTACCCCTCGCCCATGCATATGAGCCAGACCTTGACTTATATCGGTACACTAAGTAGGAAACAAGGGGGAAATAGTTTAATCTACGATCTAGTCTCGCAAGAACGTTCACTTACCAGCCGAAATCGGTCGGACGAAGAATTGTACTTGAGATATTCCAGAACATGCGTGGCGCGCGCACTCGTGATTGAGAGGCTAGTTTCGGGAGCAGGGTGCAGCTCATCACCCGCAAATTCGGCGATTCTTGAGATATTGGTTGAATCAGGTAAATTCTAGAATAAGAGTCAACAATTGAAAGCTTAGAACCAATAGCCGAGCCCTAATATGTACCAATTTATGATCTGACTTCACGGCGGAGGGAGGTGGTGATCTAAGAATCTCGATGTGTTTCATCAAGTTTGAGTTGGGTCGTCCGGTCACGGCCTCGTCGTTGGAAATCATCGTCGCCTGAGCAAGTTGTCTTAGCTGCGCAAGCTGTTTGCTAAACGAGGGATCGTTCTCCGCCTTTTCCTCGAGCTTTAGCATAGACTCCCAAAAGCGCTCGATGTTCTGCTGTTCGGACCGAGCTCCCTCGGAAGTATGAACTCCTAGAGGCTTTGCGGGAACCGTATTACGGAGGGAAGGGGTGGAGCAATCCGCAATAATATGCTCTCCATCCCCATGATCCACGCTTGTATGGGAGTTGTCGACGTCCGAAATGAAATTCTTCCACTCTTCGGATATGTCCAGCTGTTGGTACCATTAGATCTAATATATTCTAAAGGATGAGTCACTACACGCACCTCCGTGGCTAATTTGTCTAAAATAGGCCTAAAATGAGGATCTTGTCCAGCTAGGACGAGCGGATCTTCGTGACCATCTATAAGCGCGAGAAATGTACTCCGGTTGGAAGCCTTATCGCGCGTACGACAGCGCTCTAGATCAGTACGCCACTTTTCCGCTCGATTTGAAGTAAATATCTAGGACCCGAGACAAACGTAATAGATATCGTTAGATAACATTGTACAATTATTTAGCCTACGTACCGTGGGAAATTGATCGGTGTAGCTCAAAATCGCTTCCCGAAACAATCCAACGTCATGATCGATAGTTGGAACTAATGCCAGGCCCAATTCGGTCAGGTCAGGGCCAAATTTGGGTTGCGACCAGCTCGAAGATTGCTTTTGCATAACGTTTAAGATACTACAAACATGCACAAAATCGTAAGTAGCTCGTCCTAGCCAAAATAGATTGATCCAAAACACTCACTCATGGAATCCATTAAGCGCCGAATGGATATTCTCGTCCTCTTCCGCTTCTCGTAGTGTGTTGACTATATCATGACACCAGATGATTATACGAGAACATTGTGCCTTGGATAAAAATCCAAATCTAGTAAGTGGCCGAGAAACATGATCAACGTGACGTTTCGGACGAACACCTTTTGCACCGCAATCTGCCGTGAAAGTCGTTGAATTTCTCCGATAACCCCGGTAACCTCGTCTATGCAGTCATCGAATTCTTCGAGATCTAGACCCATGGCTCGTTGGATGCGCTGTTTGGCTGTGGTGGCTGGCTTGGGATCAATCAGCAAGGTGAGCAGTGATATGATGAGGCGGTGTAGTGATTTGCTAATCAGAAGACCCACAACATCCAAATATAGTGTAAATTCTGAGTGCCAAAGCACAGGAGTAGCTGCTTGTCCTAGGGTAAGAAGAAATTTCTTTTCGATATAATATATATATATTGGGACGAGCAAAAGATCATTAGCAGTCTATTCAACCCCTTGAGAACCTTGCTTACGTTGAAGATCAAAGTGTTTCAAAACGGGTATCGTGGCACTTATAACTATTTTGGTTAGAACCCAGGAGCCTAAACTCACTATTGCCATACCGATACGAAGCCAGGTATTCAAAATTGAGGTTACTCACCAGAGAGCAAGGATATGGGTGTTTAGTGTTACGGTAGAGAAGCACCAGACAACACATGGTACTAGTCAAAAATTCCCAGTGAATCTGGCTGGACAGACCGTGTGTTATAAGTATGTCTCCGAGAAGCTGATTCCATGGGTAACCCCATCGAGATAAAGTATTCATATAGCGAGCCATCCTAAGCGGCCAGCCTGCCCGGAACAGTCAACCTAGTTTGTTGATTACCGCCCCAAGTAGCTCATCATCACGACGCTGTCCTTCTTCCCTAGCACACAAAGACATAACTTTAATCAGACAAATCAAGACTAGCAGTCGAATCACAGCCATCCCCAGTTGGCGTATTTCTTCCGACCATGCAAGATTACATGTGGTTCGACGGCTATCGCTTTCAGCACCAATCAACAGAGCGCACGAAGAGGATACTTAAGGTCAAGTCTGTGTAGCCCCCAGCGGTAGGATATCAACAAGGGTTATCGACCATTATGACGCAGCCAGAGACTCCGAAGCGTAGCATGGGCCTTTAGAGTTGGCGAGAGAGCGACGGCAGTGAGAGAGCAACCAAGAGCCGAGAGTCGTGACGAGTAGGAGCAGTGATTTAGTTTACCGAGTTTCGGAGCGATAGTTATTGGTTGTAACTCAATCATGAGGGAGTGGAGTGGTTGGTGGGAAGGAAATTTCCAACCGATGTAGTTTGTTATCGTAAGCAAACCGTCACAAACACCAGAGTAACTCATTTTGAGAATAAATCAAGTCCTGAATTCAGGCAGTTTCATATCGATTTATTTGGCCACTTTGCGTCTGATTCATATACAACACGCAGCTCGCTACTCAAATGCTAGTTTGTACTTGCACGCCCCATTCCCATACCCCTAAAAAGACAGCCCCTCCGGCTGATATCCACAAGGTCCGGGGCACCACGCCGGAGAACAAGGCTCCGATTCCCTCCGTACGATATATCTGTGAAAACCTGGAAGCGAGGGATATCTTCCTCTCCGGGGCGTCCTATGGGAGTATATTTATTGAATAGAAACGATATACGGAAATGATTTTTACGTACTTTCATGTCTAACATGATCCTCGTTTTAAGCACATCGAGTGGCGTAGTTGCTGCCGCAGCGATTCCTCCTGCAACGCTCCCGCAAACGGCGGCCTCATACGGGGTCGTTGGTCTCCCGAAGGTCTTGGCCAACCTCGACTTGAAGAATTCGTACATCGGGAATTGGAGAGATGTAAATGGAATCTGACATTGTATTAAAATGAGCGCTTGGGGTCTGACGGCGGGGAGTGAACTCGCCTCTCTCATAATCGTAGACCCGAATCCTCGATACAGGCCACTGATACCCTCCGCCTTCGCCACCCTCAAAAATACACCAAATGACGATACTCCAGCTCCATAGGCGGCGGTCTGTGTCCGGGATTTGACCACCTCAGTCGGTACACGTACCAGACAGGCAGCAACCTCGCCAAGCGAGGCTGATACGACGTGGTTCAGCGGGTGCGTGTGTGCAATAGGCAGCGACTGCTTGAGTGTGGAATAGGTCGTAAAAAATATTGCCGCTGGGGCAAAGTTTATTTTGTACAAGCCACCCTTCTGAGAAACACACACGCACCTCCGGGGGCACTTCCGACCACTACGCTTCCAATTCCTCTGTATATCCCGCTGAATCCGCCTGCTTTGAGAAATCCTTGCGATGATTGCAAACGTGTCTTGATAGTGTCTATTGGAAAGAAGAGCAAATCAACAGACGTGCCGGCTAAACCACCTGCCTAATTATCGTAGTCAGTTATATAAGTTCATTGATGTCAGCAGGTTACTTACAAGCAAAGCTTGCGCGAAATTGGGTGAGGTATGCTCCGAACCCATCGATGTAGGTGGGAAATCCAAATCCGTGAATAAATTCACGTGATCTGATCTTCCGTATCTCGACGTCAACAAACAACAACATTAGGGTTCCCTTCACTCCCACAGGAACTCGTGTATCGATAAAAGCGCGGGAATCGACGGATAATGGACGAATATGAGGTCTGAAATTATTGCCCTATTTTGGGGCTAAAAGTGCGAGGATTACAGGATCCTGCACAGAAAAAAAGATATGTGGGTAAATTATCTGGACTACATACATGTGAAGTAGTACAACTAATATACACTGAGTAGTACCCGCACCCGATTCCCACGCCACAAAACAAAACAAAAAACACACGATGTAGGAAAGTGAGAATGGAGCTGTTCAATGGGTCAATTAGGAGTGCTGACCTACCTCAGTCTTTATTAGTTTGGCGGCGAGGGCGAGGGCGAGGGCCTCGGAGCGAGGTAGCCCTCGGTCACGGTGAGAGGCGTTTTTGGGCGAGCGAGTGACAGCGAGGGGACTTCCCTCACGCTCTGGACTGTCGTACGGACATTGGTATTATTTTACTGTGTGTAAAAAGAGCGGTCGTGGCTTATATAACCCTCGGGATGCCTGACAGCGTGAGGTTTCACAAAAATCCGAGGGGGGAGGGAGAGGTTCCCTCGGGAGCCCTCGCCGCCAACATTAGTCTCGACTCACGGTTTCGTGTAGCGCCAAGAGGCTTGATTAATACTATATAAGCAATGCCACTCTTGTAATTGATTATGAGGAGCCTACCTTTGTAGCAATCTGAAGCGCCGCTTTGAGGTGGGTCAGTATGCCAAGTTTAGATGCGGGTGGCTCTTTACACGGCATTTATGAAAAGATAACAATAAAGGGGCAGACCGAGTGGTAGTGAGGGTTGATTCGGCGAACGAGGGTAGTGGTTACGGAAACGTGACAATGGTTGATGTGGGAGTTGAGTTGGAGTTCATGTTGAATGAAACTTGGCGTTTTCCGCTTATGTTTGGGTGCACTGACCACAAACGTTCCTATTCTTTTACATAGCTCGGTCGAAAAGTTGTTTATAGGTTTCCGGAACAATTCTACAGGTTTTAATTCCCATTTAAGTGCGCATTTGTTGAGCTTTTGTTCGACTCTAGGTATTCCTCTGACTTGGTGCAATCGTTGCATAATAATACATATCTTCTCGCACTTTTATCGACCCACGAGTTCCTGTGTCCAGAATATCGCCTTACTGGAGGTGAGCCCTCACTGGTTCCCTTTGCTATTTGAACAATGTCCTAAGTAGTATTGGGATTAATGGAAGAGGTCCGTCTCGGGATTGATGCTCCTTTGCGTTGTTGCTCGTTAGCAACTCTTCTGGCATTGATACTTTGGAGGTGAGGGAGTCTGCATTATCTATATATCTTTCATTTCCGGCGCATGAAGGTGCTTTACTTGCCGGATATTTGGTATTAGCTTGCTATTATCGCTGATAGTCCTTGAATTTCATTGCTTCAGAGTCTGTCGCCAAGCAGGTGGGTCTTTTGGATATCTATCATTCATTTTTCGACGTAACTCATTCTGTCGAAGTGTTGATAGGAACTGGAAGCCTAGGATCATCTCCCCTCGCTAACACCCTTGCTCGACCAAGTTTCTCGTCGAGCTCGTCAAGCTGCATCGCTATACCCGTCGTATTTCCCCATTTCTCCATTTCCTCCAGCTCTTCGATCTTCGGTCGGGAATCCTCGGACGCTTGCCCATCTGCCATCTTTAATTTGGCCTTCTGGAGTTTGACCTAGATTGAAAATTAAAAATCCTTCGTTGAAAACGAGGTAGCTTGGACTCACATATTCAAGCAACTCTATGAGTCGAGAGTTCATATTTTGCGCCTCTTCGCATCGTTCGCGCTCTGCAAAAACGTGATTTATATCTTTGCCACTTTGCTCCAGGTGGCGTGGAACTAGAAATGCTTGCACGTCATGGCTTTTAGGGGGAGTCAGACGTGTAAGTCGCTAAATTGAGGGGCACGGACCTGGATTCGTTCGCAGCGGTCACGGTGGTGCTCAAGTCTTCCACGCTCCAGTCAATAGTGACCGTAATATGCGAGCCCGGATCGACGTCCGCTAGCTCGAGCTCGCCCAAAAAGCGATTGTCTTCCACTAGTTTACGTATCCCATCGTATATGCGAATTTTGATTGGACCTCGCGACTTGCCTGTCGTGCCGAAGACCCGAGTTTGCGTGCCAGGTATATAGTTCCGACGGAAAACCTCACAAAACAATCCTCCTATCACAATACGGGGATGAGCGCCGTTCAATTCTGGTATTCATACAAAGCTAGTAGAACTCACCGCTCATTTCGATGCCTATATGCACCGGTGCTACATACGTCAAACTGCATATGAAATCTGTCAAGCTGGACGAATTGTTCCTGATAGTATTGCCTAGAATTGCGGCTCCCCTGGCGGCGGCGTCTTGTTGTTTGCCGGTTGGCAACTTCAGTGGTTCTACCTTGAAAATATCGAATAATAGTTGTCGAAATGCCGCATCGTCCCTTGGCTCCCCAGTTGCGACTACCTGTACCCCTGAGTAAGTTGGATATTGACCGAAAAGAATTCCAAAAATACGTACGTAGTCGATCTCTTCCAAACGCACATGAGCTTGGCCCAGGACCTCCTCGATATGAGCTTTAGCTTTTTCGAACGTATCTTTGAGGGTGAATTGATAGTCCGCCTGGCGAGGAGGTTCCTTTATGAGAGAGTCAGGACTGACAGTAGAAATGTTATGAAAGGTCCCGACCAACTCGAACCCTTGAACCGAGGGCTCGGGTTCCGTTGAACCATCCGCGAGTATTGCGGCCTCGGTAACTTGCATGTCAAATATTCCTTCCTCCCATTCGTAGACCGTCACGCTCCAGATGGAAGCGACAACGTCAACCACTACGACCTTTTTTACCTCCGCGGTTATATCGAGGTTGTATGCTACGCATGCAGCGGTAGGCGCGTTGGTAATACGAAGTACTTCAAGTCCAACGAGCGTGCCTATGTCTTTCAAGCGCTGGCGAGCCTCGTCAGTCGCCTTGGGTGAGACAGTGATAACAGCGTGCTCGATGGATGCACCGTTGAACTGAGCCGAAGCAAGATTCTTGAGGTATCTAAGGATGTAAGCTTCTGAGGGCTGTCCATGTGCGGCGGGGTTACGTCGGTGCTCTGGGGAAATAAATCACCATGAACGTACCCATTGGTCTGATGGTGCGGTGTTGCTGTACAGAAAATCATTAATGTGTACTTTTGAACTTGATTTTAAAGTCTCTTTTGCCTACCTTTCTTGAGTTACCCCAGTAAAGCGTAGTGTTTCGTTGGTGGGGAAGGCAGAATTCCCGTCCGAATCTACTATCATTTCCAAGGACTCATTCCGCACGATAGCGGCCCGAACATAGGCACGGCTATTGAGGTATTTATACAATGAGATCAAGCACCAAAGAAAAGCACTGCGCACCCGAGGTCAACCCCCAGAATAGGTTTAGGCAATCCCTTATCATCAGCGGATGTCTGATATATTAATGAGTTATCGATGTGAGCGATCTGTTTTCTGATTAGGGGAAAGTGTTACCATTGCGTATCTTTCCGGCGGCGTACTACTTCTGGTATTCGGATACTCAAGCCTGGGGTAGGCGAGCTCACAGAGACGGATCCAGAAAGCTCGGGAGTGTCGCTGCTTATATGCCTTGGCATGCAGCGAGGCGATGCCCGAAGCATCAGTCCAGGAACAAGCGCTCATGGTGCAAACAAGTGCAAACGCCGCCAACATCCCCGACGCTCGTTCACTGGTCAAACGACTTTAATATTTCGCACGCATGCATAACATACTAAATGATATAACTCGAAATGTTAGGTGTGTGGTTTACGGCGAATAATTGGTGGACGTACCAACACTGGCGTTCAAAACGTAGTTAGGTATGAGTGTCATATGAGGTATGACTAATATTTAGGTGGTTGACAGGACGGATCTTCCAGTGATTATTCGTGCCGCCCGCCCCGGTACGCAGAAAAATCTAAGAAATGAGTCTTAAACGCGCATACAATAGGTCATGAGGCTTCATGCACTCACCTGTGCATCGCTCTTAGTCTCATCTAATCCCCAAGATAAGCAAGTCATATTTCGATCAAACTCCGTCGTCCAAATCCTTCGTGGAAGTGAGTTAGTTGTTTAGGTAGTGTCGGGGATCCGAGGAGCTCACGCATAATAACCATCCTCGCTCGCTTTGATTTCCCAACTCTTTTCTTCGTCATCGCCGTGTACGGTGCCACCTTGTTTTATTGGAGCATCACAGCTCGCGTAAAAGTCGTGGTGCCCATTCCGTATGGTATAGTTTCCGTCCTTAAGAAGGTGGATACTCCACTGGAATAATCATGAAGTTTTAGTCATCGTAGAGGGGAAAATAAGGTACGTGCCTCCTTCGCAGCGTCTGGCGCGTTTGAGACTACACTGCGGTCCCCTTTGCGGCTGGGCTACAGCTTGGGTAAGCCCAATACGAGCTCATGGTTGGTCAGGAGATGCTTTCCAATTGTTGCGTACACGCACGGAAAGCAACCGGCGAGTTGCTCGCGCCGGAGCCAATGGGGCTGTGCTTGCTGCGGTTCACATGTATAGATAATTGTATAACATGTAGACTATTCGGTTGTGTTAGTTTCGGGGCACGCATGTCGAATTCCGCATCCGTGGCAGTGTAGCAACGAGTTGGGGCTTTACCGGTTAACCGGGGCCTCGTCATGCTGTATTTCAGCTGGAGGTGTGGGAGTGAATCCAGCGGAGCACGGTGGTTGGAGTCCAGCGGTAATTCTATCAGTATACAGCAACTGCGCGACGTTATCGGCTCAAATATGGGGGGTACGTAGGATATACTGCATGACCTCTCCACATAATAGCCAGCTCAAAAACGACTTGGAGTGCGGCTGATATAAACGTTAGTTGACCAGTATGTCTCACAAACAATGGTTCCAATCACTTTTTCTACGCGGTTTGGATCATGAGTATATGATGGTTCTGTCCTGTCAGCTTTATTAGTAGCCAACTGTACAAACGGGCGAATACTAGTTGGCCGCTTAAGCCCGGGTACGGGCTGGTATCCTGTACATTGAAACAGTAATGAACATTCATTTGCGCAGCTGGGGTCTAGGTTTATTACGGGGAATTAAAATGCATTGCATGGACAGTAGTAGATATGATATAGAACAGTGATCGAAATATCAGGCGCCAGCGCCGTAACACACAGAGACGCATTTAAGTAATTACTCATGAGCGGAGGTTTGTCGTACGTCGTGTGGTGCGGGTGCGGCGATCTACCAAAGATCCGCCTAGATTCCAATTTAGCAAAAATTTCCATGGTAGCGGCCGTGGTAGCTTACCTGACCAGCCTGTATTCTGACCGGATATACTTGCCGACGACTGACTCTGCTGGGGCTCTCCCCTTTGTGTCGACCGTGGTGTTTCTGGGACGAATGATCCTACATCTGATAATTAGACGACCTAAAGACAACGATAATTAGGTAAATAACACTAACCGAGAGTAGATTCGGCGCTAGGACCGGGCTGCGATTGGGACTGGGATGCTTGGGTATCGGGAACTAATACTCCTGTGTTAAATGTAAGCAGTTAGTACCCGCCCACACCATGAGACAAAAATGGAATGGATCACTTACGCCCAGTAGGATGAGCTCCCGCCTGAGTGGTGGTTGGGGATCCCTCAAATCCTAAAAATCATTGTTAACAACGGGAAAAAAATGAAATCAAAACTACGTACGTCCAACGGGTGTAATTCCATCCTGTCCACCCAATCTATTTTCGTTGTCCTCACCACCCTCGCCACGCTCATCATCATCATCGCCCCGTTCATCATCACCGTCTCCTTCATCGTTCTCGCCAGTCGGAGCACCTAAAGGGGTGGTATTGGCAGTATGAGGAGCCTGAGGAACATTAGCGACGCCGTGGGGATCTTCGTCGTCTTCGTCTTCATCCGGTACGGCTTCAATAAGATAGGTCGACATATCCTGCACGGCCTTGACATGATCCATTTGCCACTCCGGTATCTGAATACGGGCAGGTAGCTGAGCTTTGCCTGACGCAGGGCCAGGGCATAGCTCCGCGTCAATCGTGAGGTTCGCCTTAAGCTTCCTGCAAAGTTAGAAGTATTGTTAACCGCGCTGTGGGTTAGGCGCATAGATAAGATACCATACTCTTTAATTACCCGCTTGGTTTCCGCATCGGTCGGCCTTGTGCATACAATCTTCATTTTGTCAAGCTTGGTATCAATGAAACCCCAGAACGAGATGGGCCGCCCTTGCCCGCGCTTGACTGGAAGCTTCTCCCAGTCAACCATATAGACTCGCTGTTTGAAAATATTAGAGAACCAGTACCATAACATTGAACGGTGAGAACTTACGAGTAGGGCAAATCGCTTCGAATGATCGCGAGTCGGTTGATAGCCTTTGATGCAAAGCTTCTTTGCCAAAGCAACGATATCTAACTTATCAACCAGCGACTTTTTAATCTATATTTGGGCAGTAGATCAATAATCGGCATAAGTTAGAACTCTAGGACAAAGCAACCCGAACCTTTCGCCTCATATCCCCTCGGAAATTGCTTGCTACTGCGCCTACTGCTTTTGCGAAGGCCTTCGAATTGATGAAGTTGGCGTGCACGACGGCAGGAATGCGCCAGCTTGCAGGGTTCATCTGCATGTGTTGCTTTTTGTGTTCATTAGCAATTAGGTGAATGACTCAGAGGAGTTTACTTACAATCAAACGTGCCGTCGAACCTCGCACATATGTTGGAAGCTCGGCGTCCAAGAATGTTGCTTGAATTCTCCGCGTTATGTGGTCCCTGAACTCCGTTGAGTTCAGGAATGACTCGCCAATCAACTTTTGAACACTCCGCGTTAATGAGACAACGCGAGCGTATTGACGCACAGAGATGAGGTGTGTATGCATCTGAAAGCCGAATCCCACTTAGCACGAAGAAGAATAAAACAATGGTAGCAGCTTACTTGAGATGTTCTAACAATGTCGTCTTTGTCTACATCTGTAAGCCCGAGCTCTTCGCAGCACAACGATGCGTACTCCCGTATGACACGCCCATCTACGTAGCATTTAGTTTTGTGTTACTATTTACAACCACAAAATCTTACTAAGTTCTGAATGGTCTGAAGTGAAATTTTGAGCGATCTCTCGAGCATGTGTGGCAACAAGAGTTGGCGACGCTGGTGGAGTCGCATCATCGGGCAGATCATCATCAAAAGTAAATTCGTTGTCGCTTAGAATACCCATAGTAGTGCAGAAACAACTGAATAATGTTACTGAAGGTATTCAAGTAAATAATCGAGGCTTGAAAGAGCACAAGTCAGATCAAGGGGGGGGGTGGTCGTGCAAACAATGAGGTCGTGCACCTTTTCAAGAGAAAAAACAGGAAGTTAGTCCGATGCGATAACTCGGAGTCGGAGAAACAAAGAGACGACCAGTGCTGCTGCGGGTCTGAAAGCAGGGCAGAAGAAAACAGCGAGCACACACGACATTATGGGTCCGGTGAGAGAAAGCCCCCGGGCCGCAGTACAATGACCAATGTATGGCTTATGTAATCAGGTAGCACAGCAGCGAGTGGACGAGTGATCTTTTCAGTGCACGCAATAATTGTATGAAACGGTAGGTAATAGACATTGAATAATGATAGGATTACAACACGAAGTCTGGCACAATATAGTTGGCTTTAGCTCACTACAAACTTGTGGTCTACAATCTGTTTATACGGCGCCGCTTTTTTGGAGGTTTGACTTGTTCATGAGCTCCGTTCACGTCTGCCCCTTCGTTTTCCATAGCAGAATTAAAAGCAATCTTGGCTGCCTTGCGTGCATCTGCCTGCAGCGACTTATTGACAGTAGCCGAAGCCAGCTTTTTGACTGCTTCGCAGCGAATTTGGGTCGCATCAACGCCCAGCCCACGCCACTGCAAAAGTGATTCGGGCAGGACTGCTCGAATCCGTTGCGCGTTGTGCAAGCCCTGTGTGTTTAGAATAAAATTCCCATCTTTCATGTGATGCATCTGGGATTGCATGCGAGTTGTCTCTTTCCGCTCTTGACGCTGGGGGACCTGCACCTGAGAGCACTTGCCTTGAATAGCACAATCGTGCTGAAGATTCACCAAACAAACTATGTCCTATACGCATATAGTATAGTAATACTGGTTAGTTTCAGCCCACCTATTTATTAAATGTGTTCATGAACGCACCTGGATGGACACACATTTGATCTCTCCGTTCTCCTTGAGGGTAGGCAAATCAAAGGCCGTGTGCTTTGCCGAGCCAATCGAGTAGCTTCCGACTGCCGCAAAATATTCTTTGACTCCAGTAGCAAGGACACAACCGAAAAGTGCTTTAATTCGCCCGAACTTTTGGTTGTTAGTCAGTTTCAGCCAGGAGGTTTATGTGCTAGACAAACGCACCTGGGCTTGAAAGATCACATCATGCCCGACCTTCACTGTCTCGCCACTTTGAGATATAACACCAGCAATACAAAAATAACAGTCTGATCCCAGCTGCGGGATGTCAAAAGGAAATATCGATCTATCAGCGCTGAAAGTGGGCCAATCTTGGCAAGTTGCAAGGCGGCGTTGCTTTCGCGTCCAAGGGATAACTGTTCCTACAGAAAGGATTAAATAGTGTAATATTCAAATAGAATTGATGCCTACCAGGTGAGCGATAGTCTTCTGATGGTAGGCCCAACAAATTGGAAAAGACTTTATGCTCGGAAATGTATGCCCTAACGCTGCTACTGGCACGCACCCAAGATGCACCCTCTTGCCAATAGCCCCCTGGATCGTAGAAAGATATCAATATCTAAAACTGTTGATTGTAGTTGTTATGGCCTACCTGAGCAAATTAATTTTACTCGCTCTATCCCAGCAAAGTAGTTGGCAATATCACGCGATGCTGCATGATGATTGCTAAATATAGAACCAGCCCGAAACACTCCATGAAAAGATTCAAACCTCTCTGTCGAGAAGAGTATCGCTGGCCCAAATCGTCGAATGTACATTGGAAGATGAACAAGGAAATGAAACTTTGGCTTATACACAATGATACTGGGGCTGCAACGGGCCGCCGCAGTTAGAAAATCATCAATGATACACTGGAGTTCATTCTAGAAATAAATTAGTGCCTATATGCGTAGAACGAATCATGCACTCACAATGTATGCATCAATATCCAGAATTTCAGTATACCAGAGTAAAACGGTCAATCGTCCAAGAAGTAACCAGGTTTCCATCAAGTCAAGATGAATAAGATTGTGGCAAGCAAACGGCATTATTTGAGCTAGGATCTTGAAGTGTTTACCGATCAGTGAGCCACTGTAACGGCACATGTACACTGGCTTACTAAATTGATGCAGCATGTGACCTGATGCTGTGTTTTCGAGATTAAAATGACTGCGTCGGGTGAATGCTGGCATATAGGCTCTTGGTTCAATAACAGGAATTGTAGATACACATCTAAAGTACATGTTGTCAAAGTATTATGTGAATCAAATCACTGTGTAAGGAGCAATGAGCAAATTCCCACGGAGGTATGCTGCATCAATTATGTAACCTGCAAGCATCCAAGAGCACAGAGACCAATTTACGGCGGAAACAGTCGTGTATGCATTGTATATTCATCCAAATACATTCCTAAGGACTCAATAGCGGGTGTTACCCCCTTTTGCACTAATTACACTCTGAACGCGAGCAGGAACAGATGCATATAGAGTGTCAATGAAGCTTTTGGGGATGCAATGCCACTCCTCCTGTAGAATCGCCCATAGCTCTCCCTGGTTCCGTGGTAGGGGAGAACGAGCACGAACCTTCCTATCAAGGTAGTCCCAAACATGTTCGATAATATTTAGATCAGGGCTAGACGCTGGCCATGGGAGTACATTGATCGAGTGATCGGACAACCAATTCTGAGCGACCCGAGAAGTGTGTTTTGGATCGTTATCCTGCTGAAAGAATATGTGGTTTTGGGAGAGGTGATAGTCTTTAAGTGTTCCTAGAAGCCCGTCCTCGAGAATCTCGGTGTAGCGGACGCCAGTGAGGGTTCCGTTGATGCGGCGAAGGCGGCCCGGGCCCTTGGATGTAATACAGCCCCAAACTTTTACATTTCCGCCACCATGCTTGACAACCTTTGACGTATATCGAGGGTCTAGGGCCTCCCCTTTCCGCCGCCAAGCATAACGTCTGCCGTCCGAGCCAAATATATTGAATTTGCTCTCATCGGAGTATATGCCACGGCGCCACTGTACAACCGCCCAGTCTTCATGGTCTCGAGACCAGGTAAGACGCTTCTGTTTGTTACGACGATTGATGTATGGAACCTTCCTGCGTACATATGCATGCAGACCAGTATACTGGAGTGATCGGCGGATTGTTTGGGGGTTTACCGAGGGGAAGAAGTCACGCTGCAGATCCACAGCAGTGGAATTTCGAGCGCGCGATAGGGATAGAGCCGCAAATCGAGTGTCAGCAATTGAGAGTTTGTGCGGACGACCACGCCTGGCCTGGATAGAGTGGGTACTACGGTTTTTCCCACCCTGTTTGGCAATTCTGCCCACAGTGGTAGGGTGGATATGGAATGCAGCCCCGATCTTGTAAGTGGTGAGCCTGCGGGCACGCATGTTTCTGATTAAGGCCCTGGTAACTGCATCAACGTGTTTCCCAGGCATCGTAGAGGGGGGCCAACAGGAGAATAGGTCAAAGGGGAGATGAACAAGTGGTGCATACATTGAATGTTCTCACGAGCACTGATCAAGTTACATAATTGATGCAGCATACCTCTGTGGGAATTCCCCCATTACTCCTCATGCAGTCTTCAGATTCGCACAGTAATTTGACATCATGTACTTCAGATGTGTATCTACAATATCTATTATCATACTTAAAGCCTATATGCAAGCGTTCGACCGACGCAGTCACTTTAATCTCGAAAACACAGCATCAGGTCACATGCTGCATCAATTTAGTAAGCCAGTGTAGTTTGCATGGATGGGTGATATACCAAGCCCTGAAGTGTTGATCGAGCTAAGTCGAGTCTCGAGTACGTCCATGAGATGTTCCTTTGACAACACAAAAGTCGTCTGTTCCCAGAAATACTCGACGACGCCAAGAAGCACAGTGTGAAGGATTTCGGTTGGCGTGTCCTCATGTATATTGAGCCCTATCCAATAGGTGATGAATTAGGGATCATTATAAGTGATATTGACGCTTACCGTCCATGTTCAAGAGTGGGTTTGTGCAACCAATTCGCTTGGCGGATTCAAGCTCAGCCTTTAGCAGAGGAATAACTTCCGACTCGGGTCTACGTTGCCCATCGCCACTATTTGCCCTAAGCTTGTGACCAAGATCGACGATTCTATCTATTACAGGCTGCGCAAGAGTATCCCTGATCCCCCAGTCTCGGGCTTGTTCCTTGATTCGCGTCTTCTGTGCTGGTTGCAGCGACATATCAAGTAACTGATTGATGCGCTGAAGCGTCTGCACAGGATCTCGTTTTGCTCCAGGCTGAGCAATTCAGGGATTTAGCCGTATACATTATGCTCAATATAGCAGACACTCACCTTAAACAAAGATGTATATCCCACTTCGGTTTGCTTAAATTCTGTCGAACCTCCTACATCACAAGTTCGGCAAAAGAAGTTTGCATTCTGAAGCTGGCAGCTACAATTCTCCGCCTGCATTGGGTTGTCGGCTGGGCAGAACAGAGGATACGGTCGAATGAGGACTTCTTCATGAGTATCACAGTCAAACGCAACTGTTGGGACCTTGAAGCTTTGCCTAAGTATATGCGTAAGCATTATGCGTCAATACGAGGTAAATGTCATACTCAATATCTTCTTTGATCCCTTGCATTAATTCTGGCGGATTCGCATGCTGTGAGGTCAAGACAAACCGAACGTTATATTCGTTTTGTAGTACCTCTCGAGTAAGCGCGCCATTCGATATGTAACTTGAGTTATGTTTGTTCCATTGCTTGGTTATATTCCCGGATACATCATCCATAAATAAGATGACCGGTATTGAGTACACAGGTCGAGAACCTGCAATCGCTCGTAACGGGTGTGGCATATTCAACCCAAAGCTTTGAGAGTGTGCTGGTAGGGTTATGTCTCAACAAAAGAGTTGCACGTAGCCTAAAGATATACTCACTATTGAAAGGTGGGACGATACCTTTCGCCTGCAACTCGGGATAAGATTGACAGAAGGTTGAAACGGGTACAGCAACACGCTGACTGCATAGCACATTTAAGCCCTCCTAAACAATAATATGTGAGCGCAGATACCAAATATAAACTAAAGTTAGGATTCATACCGGCGTTTCCTTGACTTGATGGCCGACAGCATAGATACTGCGCTCTTCTCCCCTCAAAATCCATCTAAGTGGTAAGAACCAGCCTTGTTTCCGTTGAACTAACTCGTTTACATAGTATATTGTGTCCTTGAAGCGAACCATTGGGGTTAAAACATGATCTCCAACACCCCTAAGCATTTTGTTCCCATGCCACACTTGCGACATTTGCTTGTCATTAAAGTGCGGATAGAAGGTCATATGCTTTCGGAGCTCCGGATTTGCAAGATCCTAAAAAATAAGCTTTAAGCAACCCATCCCGCCACGATTAGAACAAATATCCTAACCTGTGCAAGTCCATCGGCAATCCGATTCATATAAAAGGTATTGCCTTTTACCGAGGTCTTCTGAATCGTTGGGTTTCCTAATTTGTTACCAAGATCCGTCTGAACTTTCTTGAGGGTCTTTAGTGACGGTACGTCATGCCCGCCGCAAGCGCGTGCAAATGCAAGAGTGGCACGCAAACGTCTTCGACCAAAGTTAAGACGTCTAGAATTTGATAGCAAGTCGGCAAGATATACCTATATTTAGCAAAGATTGTCAATGATATGTTCAACCATGAACCTAAGCGCATTAACGTACACTTTTCGATGGCCAAGGATACCACTCATGGTTTTTGGAACTCGGAGTAAATTGTCCAAGGTTGAACTGATATTCGCAATCGTATATTTTGCCTAGGAAATTTAATTAGCTATACGTTCCACATAATAACCTGCATTGAAAGCTCACGATTGTCATCATCTGTGCCCGAAATAGACAATGGATCGTTAGCCTCGAATGTGACTAAATCTGAACCAAATGTTCAATTACCGGTGTCCGAATCGCACTCAGAGGCTGAGCTTGAACTGTCTGAAGTATCCTCTGACTCGCCAGGGTAGCCGGCCTTGTTGTTATAGTATTGTGGTGCCGCAAATAGATCGTCGCCGCCGTCTGAATCTGTTGTGTATGCAAGTTCTTCAGGCCCAAATCCTGGTCCAGCGTTGCGTTTAAGTGAAGGCCCGGGTTCAGAGCAAGCACTAGGGGGTGCGTTTGTTTGACCGTTGGGGATAGGCAGGTGACATGAGGACTCCAATGCCTCGGGTTGTTGTCGATATGAAGGCGTAAGCCCCAGTAGCAATAAAAGGGGCAACTATACTCACCTGGTCCACGTCATGCTTTTCATCTGTAGTTCCCTTGTTGAAAGATCGCCGAATCGCATGCCTGACGCGTTCAGAGTGGCCTTTCGATTGGAGATGTCGCTGGACCCCTCTTCTATCGAACTTCTTGGGTTGACCGAACGCATCGTAACAGAGGGCGCAGTAAGCATAAAACTCGTCAGTGGATATATTTCCTAGTTAAAATACAACTGTGAGTAGTTTTGCATGATTGTAAACGCACTTTGATACTCACGCTCCTCTGTTGTGGTGCGCATATTGCATATATGCGATATAAGATACAAGGGGATAGGTGTGACTCAGAACGGGTGCTAGCCCTCCGGGTTTAGGTCGATCTTTTATCTTCAGATCTATTCCTTACGCTTCTCTACGCTTGTAGCACGCTATGAAGCAGCCCGATTTTTGGCTGTTGGCCAGCCCAGATACTCGTATTGAGCCCACCCAACCCAGTGCTGTATGAGCGCAGCAGTTACGCCAGCTTGAATCCAGGAGATACGCAGCTGTCTGAAACCTTACTGCGGAATAGCTCCTTGTCCCCCGACCTACTCTCCCGTAGTATTCCGAGAGTATGGTTGGAGCTGGGAATTCTGTGGATCCCATGCTGGGGGTCGGCCGGCAGTTTACTCCTGGTTTCACCGTGAAATAATTGTTTGAGTGATACCCAACCTTTGTACCGAGTTTGCCTTGGTATCAGTACTCGGTATCAAGCTCGGTTAAACCGATGAATTTCAGCAAAGTGACCATTGGTGTTCTGTAGGGTACATGTATCCGGCTACCGGGCTATTTTACTGACTGGAACGTATTTGCTCTGAAGCGAGGGCAATGCTCGGAATAACCAGCTTGCTGCAGTGCCACCTCCAACCGGCGCTCAGGCTGGTCCGAATTTCAAATTGAAACAGCTGTTAGTCAGAATGGCCACAACGAGGAGACACGGCCGCAGTCGGACCAGACTCCGGTTTTGTACGCCCGCTCGGAAAATTACAGACTTTGGGAGTGACCCCACAGCCAACGTGGATCCAGCCCGGCCGCCAGGTCGGACCACGTGGTGCCCCGCCACTGCGAACATTAGATGTCTTATAAAACCGGAAGATTATGTGATTTCACTTACTATACGAAGAGGATCCGGTAAAATGAGTAGCAGGAGTACCGTAAAACGAAATTGGGCTTGCAGTAGCGGTGACCTGCCCGCCGGTCATAGTAGGATCTGCCGAGTCGCCCACGGAGGAAACCCCAAGGCTTTGTTTTCTACGTTCGACGAGCGTGGAATGAATCAATGCTATTAACGGTGAGAGGCTCATTAGCCCCCAGTCGGCTGATAGGCTAGTTGCACTAACAGGTGAGAGGCCGATCAACCAACGAGGTACCAGGCAAAACCCATGGAAATTCTAGGTCGGTTGACGTTTGTGTTTCGACTAAACCCTCTTGAGAAATGCTCTCGAGCTGGGATAATTAATTGGTATGGCTTGCAGATGCAGCAGGCTATAATTTCAGCCCACAACATTAGCTCGCACTCACCTCATCTAGAACATGGACTGCTTCCGGCCGAGTAGTTGGATCATGTGCCCAGCAAAGAGTCAAGAGCTCCCATAGGTAGTCACCGTGACGGCTTGCTATTGGAATACTATCCTCAGGTCTTGGGGGGAGCACCTTCCTAAACATCACGTCTCCATACACCGCCCGGTCAGGTTTGCCATAGAAGGGCGCTTTGCCAGAAATAATCTCCTAGAAGCAAAGTATAAGTCTGGGGTCCCATATAGTTAAGACTGCTTACGAGAATCGTCTGAAATACCGGAAGCTTCGTGAGTTACAGCGTCGGTGAAAAGGGTTACACCCACCATGCCCAGTGCATACACATCGCCTTGTCGAGTATGGCCAGCTCCATCCAGAACCTCCGGTGCCTGTGGCATAATAAACGACCTCGCTCAGTGTAACATGAAAACTGCCCTCACTGTCCAGCGCAATGAATAGTTCAATGTGGAATTAGTACCGGTAAATTCCAGGGTCTGGGTTTTCAGGATCGTATTGCCAAAGTCAGCGAGTTTCGCAATACCATCCCCGGAAACCAGTACGTTAGCCTGTACGTGAATGTTAATACCGCTACAACGAGTTCACCAGGTTAGGGACTTACCCCCTTTACGTCGCCATGCACCTAAGAATCATTAAATCAAACTCAAATCAATTCACGCTTGATAGATGTTGGGAGAAACTCAGGATGCGTACGACATTTATTGAGTGGAGGTAGGCAAGACCGCTGGCAATTTGAGTGCACTGCACGTATAACGTGAGTCGTGGCTTAGATACCTTCAGGGACCAGCCTACTATTTGGCACCGATCACAGTCAGGCCGCCGAATGAAATACTGTTGTAAACTCCCATATTCCATCCATAGGGAAACCATTGCGATATGATCGCGAAAGTGTGCGAGCCCGATCAGCTCCAGTACGTTGGGATGTTTGCACTTCGACCATGTGTAGATCTCTCGCGCCGCCGCCTGTAAAGGGTTATGATTGTCGGTTGGGCTAAACAGTCGTATGTATACGCACTTTCAGAACGATACGATGCTCCTCGCTATCGATGAGATATAATCGCGGGCACTTGATGGCGACTTTCCTGCCGTTCTGTAGCCTGCCCTGATATATGTCGCCAAAACCACCTCCGGCAATAGCCTTACTGCCGCACCGAGACAGATCAATGTCGTTAGTGATATTAGGGCAGCCGTGTCTACCCAGGATCTCGATGATTTCTGGAGCCGACTATTGGGGCTCATGGAATGATCAGCAATAGGCTCGGATATAGAGAGGAGCTCACCATGGTTCCGCTAACCGTATCACTTTGATCGCTATCCTCATTCATATTGGATGAAAAATCGCGGGAGGCCAAAGATACTAAAATTAGGGCAAATGCAGCTCGGGGAGGCGTGCTTGAAACTTCCGAGCAAGGTTCTGGTGGCACCGCGGAAAAGATAGGCACCCAATGACATAAGCGTTAATTCCGGCTGCTTACGTCATCTCGGGCAAGCGAAGCACGCCGATCTTTCTGAGCGTCTTCAGATTCGTAGATGCAGGGTAAGGCGCATAAGGTGAGAATACTTGCTTTCGTTGATACCCCCTAGAGTACTTGATGAGTATGAAGGCGGTATTTCAGCTTGTCGAAAACCCCAGAGCGAGAGATAATGAGCACCTGTAAGGTACGCCGTACGGGGGAGACCATTCTAGCGGAGACTTTGTAGACTGGGTGTTTTGTGTTCGCGAGCCCTAGAGAAAGTAATAAGTTCTACACCCTACGCCGCCAAGTAGCAATGGAAAAGTAAGAGGAAACTATAGCTAATACGCTTGTGCCATCTGATACTCCGTTGCCCATGGTCTTGCCTGGTATATGCTCGATAATATGATTCGCCCGAGTCTTGTTCACAATCGACACATACTTGGATGTCTTAGACCCAGTGCCTGCCCTACCTAATTCAAACACCAATTCCGTCCCTGCTCCGAATCCCGCGCCAAATGTCATCGCAGCATACCTGGTGGCACATGTGTGTGGCCAGTCTGGAAACAAGCGCCGACGGCGGGTGAAATTCTTATAAATACCGTTCACATTTTCCAATATTGGCTCCCTCATCAAAATAGCATTGATATTTCACACCCGCAAGCCGCGCAGCGCCATAAATCAAGATCTCTTACAAATTTGGGACTTTGTTCTCCCATCAATATCCAGTGCGCGCGTTACTGTAACGTTGTCATTTGGGATAGACTTTGGCTGCGATTATGCTACTAGGTATGACTGACATTCAGATGGTGACAGGCCGAATCCTCCACTGATGATTCGTGTCGCTTGCCCCAGTACGCAGAACAATCTAGTAAAGGAAAATTAAACACGCATATAGCAGGTCATGGGACTTCGTGCACTCACTGGTGCATCGTTCTCAGTATCGTCTAACCCCCAAGATAAACAAGTCATATTTCGGTCAAACTCCGTTGTGCAAATCCTTCGTGGAAGAGGGTTAGATACTCGATTGATGTCAATGCTTCGAAAAACTTACACATGGCAATTGTCCTCGCTCGCTTTGATATCCCAGTGTCTTTCTTCTTGATTGCCGTATACAGTGCCGCCTTGTTTTATTTGAGCGTCACAGCTTGCATAGAATGGATGCTGTTCGTTTGATATTGTGTAGTTTCCGTCCTCAAGTAGCTGAATTCGCCACTGAAACAATACTAATTTAAAAGCTAACCGGGAGAGGGAAACGAGATACATACCTCCCTGGCGGCGCCGAACTCGTTTGAAGCCGTGAGCAATGGGGAAACCTGGTCGGCTTCTCTCAGTACAACACGGTATCCTGTAGAGACGTTAGTGATGGTGTAAACGCCACTCGCAATCTTGCTATCGGGAACTTGTATCGACCTATACTGGACGATTAATTACGCGTACTTGAATGAAGGGGGTTATATACTTTGGGATTGACCCAAAATTGAATGGAGATCCGGCTCGGCTGCTTGGTCGGACCACATGGTGCCCCACCACTACCAACATTAGGTGTCACATAAAATCATATAACCTGTCATCTCACTTACTAAATGACGGAGACCCAGTAAAATGGGTGGCGGGCGTACCGTAATACGAAGTTGGACTAGCACTAGCGGTGATTTGCCCTGCGGTTAGAGTGGCGTCCGCCGGATCGTCCATGGAGGAAAATCTAACACTGTGCTTTTTACGTTCGACGAGGGAGGAATGCAGTAATGCTGTGAACATCGAAATGTTCATAAGTTCCAAGACAGCGGATGATTTGGTTGCACTTACAAGTAAGGGGCCGGTGAACAGTTGGACTGCTGTGTGTAAACCACGGAAATTCCGGATTGATTGGTGATTGTGTCTCGACCAAGCCCTCTCGTGAAATACTCCTGAGCTGGAAGGTATAATCAAGATGCCCCGTATGCCCAGAAGGCTACTAGGCTGCCTCTCAGAATTGACTCGTACTCACCTCGTCCAATACATGGTCCGCTTCTGGTCGAGTGTTTGGATCGTAGGCCCAACAAAGAGTCAGTAGCTCCCATAACCGGTCGCCATGTCGGCTTGCGGTTGGGATGCTGTCCTCGGGTCGAGGGGGAAGTGACTTTCTTGCGACCACGTCTCCAAATACTAGCAAATCAGATCTCCCATGGAATGGTAGCCTGCCGGAGATAACCTCCTGAAAGAAACATATGAGGGTAGGAGTCCTGTATTCGGGAATACTTACGAGAATTGTCTGAGATAATGGTACTATTGTGAGCTATAATTCCGGAAGCGAAGGATCCACACACCATGCCCAATGCGTACACATCAGCTTGGCGGGTATGACTAGTAGTTCCTTCTAGAACTTCGGGTGCCTGCAACAAAATAAAAATACTTGTTCAGTCCAAGATAGACAGACAAAAAGACGAGCTCACTGTCCAGCGTAATGAAAAGCTCGATACGGTACTGGTACCAGTAAATTGGAGGGTATGGGT
This sequence comes from Ceratobasidium sp. C01, assembly GCA_025200755.1. Taxonomy (NCBI): domain Eukaryota; kingdom Fungi; phylum Basidiomycota; class Agaricomycetes; order Cantharellales; family Ceratobasidiaceae; genus Ceratobasidium; species Ceratobasidium sp. C01. Next base: position 31,753 of record JANWGL010002069.1, read on the forward strand.
TTTCAGAATCGTATTGCCGAAGTCGGTGAGTTTCACAATACAGTTCCCAGAGACCAGGATGTTCGCCTGTATCTAGAGGTTGTAATCGTTCCGATAGGTTCACTAGTCCGAACAACCCACCCCCTTTATATCGCCATGCACCTTGAATAACATTGGAACAAGATTAGGTGAGTTCAATTTTGATAGGTCTTCGAGAGAAGCGGTGCATGCGTACGACATCTATGGAATGCAAATAAACAAGGCCGCTAGCGATTTGGGTGCACTGTACGCGAAATGTCAGTCGTAATTGAGACCCGTTCGAGAATCAACAGACTATTTGACATCGATCAGAGTCAGGCCGCCGAAGGAGATACTGCTGTAAGCTGCCGTATGCCATCCACGGAGAGACCATCGCAATGTGACCGCGAAAATATGCAAGTCCGTTCAGCTCGAGCACATGGGCGTGTTTGCACTTTGACCAAGTATAGATCTCTCGCGCCGCCGCCTGCAAGTGGTTATGATTGTCGGTTGGGTGAGATAGTTCTACAAATACGAACTTTCAAAATATTCCGATTCTCTTCACTAGCATCAATATATAACCGCGGGCACTTGATGGCAACTTTACTGCCGTCCCGTAACGTGCCTTGATAGATATCGCCGAAACCACCTCCAGTGATCGGCTTGTTACTACATTGAAATAGATCGATGTCACCGGTAATATCAGGGCAGCCGTGCCTACCCAGGATCTCGATGATTTCTGGAGCTGACTTATCGGCGGTCGTAGGACGATCAGTGATAAATTTGGATAAGCAGTCCAACTCACCATAGTTCCGCTAACTGCATCATTTTGATCGCAATCCTTAATCATATTGAGGTGGTATTACGGGTGACGAAAGGTAATATTGGGGTAAATGAAGTGAAGGAAGGCGTGCTAGAAGCGTTTGTTCAAGATTACGGTGGCACACCGGAGGAAAGATAGGCGCCCAATAACATAAGCTTCAGTTCTGGTTGCCCGCTTATGTCATCAATATGCTGAAGCAGCATACCGCTTCTTGTGGTGGTAGTCAGATTTAGGACCGCCTCATATAGCGCGTACGTAAATGAATTACTTTCCGAGCACGAAGGTATGTCTAACTCCGGGAAATTACTGGACTCATACCAACGGTGTAGCCCTCACCATTGTAACAAGACCATAGCAGGTATATGGGTCATAAATGAATATATAAACTATGTACACTACACGATACCTAAGCACTACCCAGAGTCATACAGTATTAATCTTAGCTAGGAGAAAAGCGCAAAAAGGAAACATACAAACAATCGTAGTAAGGGTACGGAAATACTATGCCATGCCAGGTTTCGTTATAAGGATACCAACAGACATCGTGTCCCAGACTTCGAGAGCCACATCTGAGATCTTGCCCACAGCTCCTCTGCTCCCACTGAACGGGCTCTCTTGTGTAATATGTTTCATATCAACCCACTGGGTTGATACAAATAACACGAAGAATCCCAGGTCCTGCTTGTAACCTTTGGTCACTTTCAAATGAAATCGATCATTGTTAGAGCCATATCCCACGGAAAGCCCACCGAGCCCGGGAAACCCAGGGACTTCCTCGAATGACGCGAGGAGCGGTGCGGGTGCAGTCCTGCTTGGCGGACTATATATTGGTATAATGCTGTAGTCCTGTAGGTCGTAATATAGCACATATGGATATAAGTTGATTCTCGAGCTATTAGTGAGTTTCAAGCCATATATTTTCTCGGGATCCTCTTGTAGCTTTACTGGGCTCCCACCTGCCACGTTTTGCCTAAAAAGATCTGCCGCGTTCTCCTTTGGGACGTAGATGGGCTGCTCAAATGCAGAGGATTGAGAGGAAAGTTCCAACTCCAATAGCTGCATACCGACTTTCTCACGAAGCGGATATTCGCCATTTTCATGGCGTAGATGAAAGTGAAAGTGAATCACGCCAGTGAGCTGTTCCGTGAGCTGTTCAACCCCTGTTTTGGTCCATAGAAATTTGGAGGGTGACCGAGTGGAAAACACTGTGGCTCGTGATTGGAGTAAGACCCTGTTGTCGACCGGCTCTAGGACTAGATCTGGTGCGTCGTCCAGTTGAGTCCAAATGATAGGGAGAGGGGCAAGGTTGCTGAAAACCTCCTCCCACGCCGGATCGAACTGAGGCCTGTTTACAATTTGGACTCGTACGTTGTTAGAGTATTTATTGAATCGAATCACTCGCGCGTAGGCGTTGGCAGGAATCTCGGGGACAACCCTTGGCTCTATCCCGCTTAGAATCGCCCAAGTCGCTCCGACCTGGGTTGCAATAAGCTGGACAATTGTAGCAAGACCATGTGCCGCGTTTGTCGAATACACGTCGAATTTCGTACCAATGATGATGCCTACAGCACTTCCTGCCTCGACGAGATATTCTCCCCGTACATCCGTGGACAAGACTCGCATCATGCCCATGGACGGCGCAAACTCGGTTCGGAACATTAATCGGTCTTGGTTCGCCCCTTCGCACTGGGGGATCTGCGGTGACACCCGTCCACAAGTTTTGGCAGCATAGGCGCTCATACCCTCCACCAAGGGGTACATGAGCCCAGAATAGCTCGTCGAGGAAAGGTCGCATTTTCGGAGCTCTTGTAGGAGATGGAAAGTGAATAGCCCCATTGTGACTATTTGGGTACTACCTTTGACCAGAATCTCTTGGGCGGTTCCGTTGCTCAGGCATGCGGCAAGCAGGACATGTGTCCCTTTGGTAGGGGTAACCCCTCGGGATTCTTGCCCATCACGTGACGCTTGTACTGCGGTAGCCACGGCGGCAACTGGTGAGGTCTGGTGGACTTTGTCATCGAGCGTGGCGGGCGGCGTGACCTCAAGATCAGAGTAGCGAATTGCAACCGTAGATCTTGTACCCCCACCCGAGAAACAACAGTCTAGTATCACAGTCTGGTGTGTAACTGCCCAGTCAGTTTCTATTCAACGCCTATTAGGATGTCCCGTGCTTACAATGTTGTCTCCCTTCATTTCATGAAGTCTATTGATCAACGACCCAAGTGTCCTATCGGGAATGCCATGTATGAAGTGTTCGCGCTTTTCGGGTGCTATTCCCGCTGCAATGTCCAATTTAACGTCGGACCAACTTGCATCGTGGGGTAGAATCATTTGACAAATTCCTCCGGACGAATACCACTCAAATGGAGCTAAAACTTGAGCTCCATGACCTGGTGGTATTATCAGGACCGGCCACAAATGTTCGAAGAACTTGTACTGACCCGCAAAGTACACCACAATCGGGTCCGAGTGCTTAATATTTGGGTTGTTGACAAGGTGCGAGAGAAATGCGTCGATAATGCCTTGCCGAGTCGCCTGTTCGTCCAGTAAACACAGAATCTGCTCCCTAGGAGCGCCCAAGTCTCGGGTAAGATAGTCAAACATCGACTTGACATCGGTGGCACATCCCTTTAGGTCGTTGTGGCGATCAGATTTGTACTTGTCGATGCCGATCATGAGCGCATGCAGTCCAGACGAGTTTGAGTTCGGCGTATGCATGCTCTAGGGAAAAAGGTCTGGTATCTGTGGCCTGGATTGAAGGAAGGGAAAGATCGGTGATGGAGGTTTGGAGAGGGATGCTTATTGGTGCTCTTAATATAGGCCGCCACGGGTTGCATGGCCATAACACATACAAATCGATTGGCCTACCTAAAATGGATGAAGGATACCCACTTGAAATACCCCCCGCCGTGTCGATTTCATTTCACGGTTCAAAACTTTCTAGGTCTTTCCATGAAACACTGTAAACCGACTGTCATTTAGCAAGGCTTGCTGTTATTGTCTAGTAGGGATTGGGTAACTCCTCTATTAAATTTTCTGCGATAGCACCCCGAATTTTCCCGTAACTTGGACAATACAATTGGCCATTCGTGAAGAGATTGAAGTACGAAGGTAGGCTATAGAATTAAAATAGCAGTAGAGCGTCGACACATATACTATACAAAGCACAAAGCAGTGCTGTCACATGATCATCAGTTTTTTTTTTTAAAAAAAAAAACTATATTTATACTGCTACAACATAAAGAAAGCGCAGTGCGAGAAATGGTACAGATAGTGACGCAAAATCGTAAAGGACGTATCAAAGAACCGATATGGTGGTTCACATGATCATCAGCAGAGCGTCCCATTGCGCGCGTGCAAAAACGGTGTGTATAAATACATTCGATGTCCTAACCCAATATATCAGTCAGACTAAAGAGCGAAAACGAATTCATGTGTCTATAGGGATACAGAAAAGAAAAGAGTGGACGAGTGGCTAATGGCTTGGATCGTGAGAGACCCGTATGTAAAAGAAAAGAATGTAAGTAGTCAAGCAAAACAACTGAGATCATAGTAGCACGTTTTTTAGATTCTTGTGAGTAGGTGTACAAGCGAAATAGTGTATGTATGCGAAGAAAAGAAAGGGGAAAGTGTAGATACGTATGTGAGAGGTTGGACAATGAATGTAAGGGGATTACAAAAAAGGTTTGTCCACGAAACATGCTACGAATCGAGGAATTAGTAGCTCAGGGTGCTTTTGAGGGGAAATGGTTTTGGCAGAAAGCTTCCCAGGCTGGACGTTTCCGTATGCGCGTCTAAAACGAGTGATAGACCCCATATTCAACGCCACAATCAACAGTCAAACAGCTCAAGCAGATTACCACTTGTTCGCGTGCGCTCATTTGAGGAAGCGTCAAATCGTGCCGCCGGCGCGAAAGAGGCAAGGCTCGGGGCACATGGCTGGTCGAAGAACAAACCCAAGGCACAGCCTGACACATCCAAACAAAAGACTGCGCTATCCTTCTCTCCATGGCGAGAGAGTGAAAGTAGATCATCTAAAGCCTTTGTTTTAAACCTCGATTATCTATTATTATTACAGGGTGGTGTCCCATAGTACGACGTGACAGTAAAAGCCGATCCTAGCCTCTCGGGCGTACGTTGTACATGAAATATTTGGAAGGCATGTTAATACTGGCATCCGGAGCGACAAGTGAACGTATCGGCTCCGTATTAGGTACAGGTAATACTTAAGTGGTGGCGGGTTCAATCCACCATTTATTATTCGTGCCACTCGCCTCGGCACGTAAAACAATCTAGAACCAAAAAGTACTCAACACGACACGCAAATACTAGACCACAAGACTTTGTGCACCCACCAATGTATCATTCTCAGTATATTCTAACCCCCAATAGAATTTAGTCAAACGTAAATTTGTGGAAAACGTCCAGATCCTGCAAGGGCGTGAGTCGGCTGCCCGATGGCTACTAAATAGTTGTACAGAGCACCTACACATAATATCCATCCTCGCCTGCACTAATGCGCCAGCGTTTTTGACTAGTGTTACCGTGCACGGTCCCCCCTTGTTTGATCTGAGAATCACAGCTCGCATATAATGGGTGTTGTCTATCCATTATTGTGTAGTTTCCGCCCTCCAGAAGTTGGATATTCCACTATAATAGATGATTGATTAATAATCGGCGATGTGTTAAAAACAAAGTACCTACATCTGCGGCGCCTAGCTCGTTTGAGACTGCGAGTGGTGAGGAGGAAAGGCTGACATCCCCCAGTACAGCACGGGATCCTGTGGCGACATTGGTAATGGTATAGACACCGCTCGTAATCTTGGAATTGAGAACTGGCCTGGGATCCAGATGACTAACCACACGCACACCTAGATGTGAGGGATCACATACTTTTGCGACGGCCCGGGAAGAAGATGAGACAGACCAGGAGACGGCTCAGGAGGTGGTGGAGCTATCTCGACAGCTGGCCTGCTAGCAGACAGGGACCCGATTCGGTCAATAGACCGGACCACGTGTTGTCCCACTGTAAACGTTAGGCGTCCCGGAAGCCAAAGATACTCTTCTATATCACTTACTAGATGAGGGAGATCCGGTGAAATGAGTGGCGGGAGTACCGTAATACGAAGTTAGACTCGAACTAGCGGTGGCTTGCCCTCCGGTTCGCACAGCGGCTGCCGAGTCGTCCACAGAGGGAATCCCCAGACCACGTTTTCTACGATCGGGGAGAGAGGGTGGATCTGACACTGTAATAGTAAGATGTCCGTAAGTCTCAAAACGATCAATCGGCCCATTGCACTAACAAGTGAAAGAATTACTCTGCGAGGATAATGGACCCCCCTGATTAGTTGGAGGTTCCGTCTCGCTTAGACCTTCTTGTGGGATAGCCCTGAGCTGAAATAAATCCTTAGCACAACCTATAAACAATGAAGGCTAAAAGATTAAGATATAACATATCCTGTACCAACCTCGTTCGAGACCCGGATTGCTTCGGGTCGAGTGTTTGGGTCGTATGCCCAACAAAGAGTGAGAAGTTCCCATAAGGAGTCACCATGACGGGTGGCGGTTGGGATACTGTCCTCGGGTCTAGCAGGTAGCAACTTCCTGTGAAGAACATCTCCAAGCACCAGCATATCAGATCTCCCGTGGAATGGTAGTTTGCCCGAGATGACCTCCTGATATTCAAAAATTAATTCGGGACCCCCTAGATTCTACATCACCCACAAGAATCGTCTGAAATGGTGGAAAATTTGTGAGTCATTGTATTAACAATAAGGGCTCGACGCACCATGCCGAGTGCGTACACATCGGCTTGTCGAGTATGCCCAGTAGTCCCTGCTAGAACTTCAGGTGCCTTCGGTGCACTAAAAAACTACGTCTTGCTCGGTATGGGAAAGTGAGCTCACCGTCCAGCGTAACGAAAAGCTCGACGCGGTATTAGTCCCAGTGAATTGAAGTGTATGCGTTTTGAGGATAGTATTACCAAAGTCGGTGAGCTTCACAATGTCATTCCAGGAGATTAGTACGTTAGCCTATACATAAACGTCAGCACTGGCTTTATGGAGCCTTCAAGCGCGAGAGTGCCTACCCCCTTCACGTCGCCGTGCACCTGAATGATATTAAGTCATATGAACATGGGTTAAATAAAACTCTGAGAGACCTAATGTACGTACAACGTCTATTGAATGTAGATAAGCAAGGCCGCTCGCAATCTGGGTGCACTATACGTAGAATATTAGTCGCAACTCGGACACATTACAGGTCAACTTACTATTTGATACCGATCACACTTGGGTCGTGAGGTAAGATACTGCTGTAGGCTTCCATATGCCATCCACGGTGAGACCATCGCAATATGGTCATGGAAATACGCGAGTCCATTTAGCTCCAGTACATTGGCGTGTTTGCACTTTGACCACGTGTAGATCTCCCGTGCCGCCGTCTGTAAACGGTTATGAGTGCCGACTGGGCGGAGGGAAAAACACACATGCGCACTTTCAGGATGTCTCGGTTCTCTTCACTAGCGCTGAGATATAACCTCGGGCACTTGATGGCGACCATACTTCCGTTCCGTAACGTCCCTTGATATATATCGCCAAATCCACCTCCAGCAATGGGCTTGCTGCTGCACCGAGATAGATCAATGTCGTCCGTGATGTCGGGGCAGCCGTGCCTGGTCAGGATCTCGATGATTTCTGGAGCTGACTTATCGGCAGTTGTAGGAACGGTCAGTGATAGAATCAGGTTACGAAGGGGACGTACCATGGTTCTGCTAACCGTGTCACTTTGAGAGCCAACCTCGGACATGATGGCGACTTTCCAGAGATGATATCAGTGGGGTGATGAAGCCAGGGGCGCGCTAGAAAAACTCGAATAAGGCTGTGGTGGCTCACTCCGGGAAAGATCGGCGCCCGGCGACATAAGGATTGTCTCCGGTTGCTTATGTCATCATCAAAACGGGACAGTGGGCCGTTGTCGAAGATGTCGGCGACGAGGGCTCCCGAGAGATCCTGCCCCCACCCCCGGGATTTTCAACAACCCCACAGAAATAACGAAAATCCTCGATTGGTTGGAGGTGAGAGCAGGCGCGAGCACTGAAGCGATTATTATAGTCACAGGTCCTTGGTGACTCTGCCTTCCACTCTACTCCTATCTTATATCTTGCCTCCATTCCTTACCCGGTGTCTGTCTCGGTCCTTAACAAACAGTTAACCATTGCATTATCAAACAACCCGTCATGATTATACATCTGCGACACTCTCAAACACAAATTATTCTGCACTTCCACTCTCGTCTGCTGGACTCCGACAGCTCTGCCCTACTCAATTTCGATACGAGAGGCCCCACTATTCTCAAAGAGGCTTGATTTCGACTGGAACTTCTTGTGAGATAACCCTGAGCTGGAGGAAACATTTAGCACGGTCCGTAGGTATATACGGCTAATAAATTGCTATATAGCATCTACTTGTGCTTACCTTATCCCAAACACAGATAGCCACTGGCCGAGTGTTCGGGTCATAGCTCCAACAGAGCACAAGCAGGTCCCATAAATGGTCCCCATGAAGGTTTGAACCTAGGATGCTGTCGTCTGGGCGAGGTGGAAACAGCTTCCTTATAACAACGTCGCCATACACTTGCATATCAGATTTCCCGTGGAATGGTACTTTGCCGGAGATAACTTCCTGATATAGTATATGAGATGAGAACTTTCAATGCCTGGCAATACTCACAAGAATCGTCTGAGGGAGAAAAGTCTGGTGAGTTACTGTACCAACAGCAAGGGTTCGACGCACCATGCCTAGTGCGTACATCACAGTGAAAAGCTTCGCGTGTAAATTTTACGTGGGTCAGCTAGGTATGGACTGATGGGTAAGGCATGTAAACTACCTATAAGAACACATGCGTGAGGCAGGTACA
>JANWGL010002070.1:0-51815 GCA_025200755.1 Ceratobasidium sp. C01
TCAGTTATGCCTTAGTCTCCGGTTGATATGTCCTGTCTGTGGTGCAGTATTGATATACAATGTCTTCTCAACAGCACATGTCTCGACGAGAAGTTGTGGGTCTGTTATTTGACATAGGAGCGGGGCGATGGCTGTGTGCTGAAAGAGGATACCATGCCGGATCGGGTTGTACACTTTACAGTAAATACAGTAACGTGTCACATGACTTAGTGGGATGCACGATTTTGCGTTACGCTATTTGCAATAATTCAGAGGAGGGGAGTGACCTTGCAGGAGCAAGGTGACAACTTCAACGACTGGTCCTCTCCTCGACATCCCAAGGTTATACACCCACTCCGAAACCTTCCGTTTCTTCAGGGTCAACACGCCAAGCGTCAAGTACTCGGCATCTTAGGGGAAAGGCTCATGGTGTCCGTTGGGCCTGGAAATGATCATTATCACCAAAGGTAAGTGGATGTCATGGGAAGGAGGGACGTACACCTAAGGTCATAGTACTGGTGTGGTCGGCCTATGGAGCATCTTTGAGACCTGACAAAGAAACGACCTTATCTCGGGGGCGTTTGCCTTTAAATGAAGGTTAACCGAATGCGAATCGTTAGGATGTCGAAACATAGACTTAGGAAATAGGAGTGATAGAACTCACAATTAGAATGATAGAAGGAATCACTAGCTTTAAAGAGAAATTGAATTTCTAGTAGGGACCGAATCGCGTTGGCACAACCTCGACGGGGATAAGTGGTGGAAGCTGGGTGTGTGGGGGCGTACAACTATCTGCCTCCATTCCAGATGATCAGCGCTCTCCCTTCATTGCGGTCAAAGTCCCAGAGGATATCGACTCCAACCTACGACATAGGTTAGAATTTAGGAGCCACGGGTATGATGGGGCGAGACTTACGTCTGTTCAAGTTACTTTGTAGCTATCTGTAGCGCCTGCGGTCTTGAATCTTAGTCGAACAGGTGTGGTAAATGTAGTATAATTTTTACTCACATCTGGGTAGAATCTGTTAGTGTGCAAGCAGAACTCAATGCATTGGGGGTAATATCCATCGCGGGAAGATAGGAGAGAAAGTACCTTTTGTGGCTCTCGCTCTAAACTTTATTCATGGGGAAAACCGCGGGGCAGGTAGGAGCAATCATCATAGCAGAAGGTTTGACCGTAAGACCGAGAGGGTAGTTTCCGGTGAAATGGCTGACGTAGGTTCGCTTTCAAAGACCGTTTCGAAAGGTTGTTTGGCGGCGCAAAACGTAACCGAGCGTCGAGACGAGCTCTAGGTTAGGGGTTGCAGAACACGATTTCAACCACGCCAGCCAATCCAATTTCCAGAACTAAGAGTTTGTAATAGGTTTCAGCCATTGGCGCATTGCAGGGTGCTTTCGACGTCTAGGCTGGGTAGGCTACTGACGTCGAGGGGTATTGGAAGTAAACCAAAGCCACGGAGGACTCGTCAGTACGAGAAGATCTGGTTTAGATATTATAATTCGAGAAGATGAGTAAAGCTAAGCGCGGTCTGAGTCTGGAGGGAATCAACAGGTTGACGGGAGTGGAGGGTGGGAAAAGGTCACGTGTGAACCCGAGCCTCCGTTCTTGACCTCCACCAGCCTTACATTGCGTCTCTAGATTGCATCTGGGATGCCATCGCCTGCGCTACACGGGATTCTCCACGAGTCTGAAAGCAACGATGATTTTAGTGACTTGCTATGTCAGTCATCCGCAGACCCATAAGGTTCGTTCTAATTTACCGCTCATGTATTTCGTGTCTAATATGATAGCAGAGCATTGGTAGGGTCGAAAAATAGTTCAACGTGATACACAAGAAAGTGAGTATCTACACTATGACATAGTTGTTTCTCAGCTAAATCGCGGGCAGGATTACAGGTAAATAATGTGTGCGTAACCTGGACTTGCTGGGTAGTCTTCGCGCGAAAGTGATTAGGTCCGAACTTAGTCGTCAAGACCGCACCAGCTGCTTTAGCGGACGCTTCAAAGGGCCCCGCAGCTGCTTAATTCAAGCGGGACTTGTCTTCGAGTGTGAGTTCTAGGCCGTTGGCACCTGTGGACAAAGCTAACCCGATCAAATGTTGTTCCTCAGGCGCCAGTCAGCGTATCTCCTTGGTCTTATTGGTTCTATACTGATAACAAGATGTCTTTCTCGGGGACTCGACGGGAAACCTGCTATTTCCGCCGCCCTCGACTGGTCTTGCGCTCTTACTTCCAGACTGGGCGCGATCACGTGCTCGTCGGCCGGCGGTCTTCATTTACGAAAGTGGCCGCTCGGTCTCTGTTATCAACTTCGAGCGGCTTCCTGGCGTTGATTGGTTCGCACATCCGGGAGCGTTCTTGCCGCGGTGGACACGCTTCTTTGACAGGCTTTCCGGCGGCAGCTTATTCCTCGCCAGTGCAGATTCTGTCAGCCAACCTGTCGTGTGCGGCTTATTACAGATGGAATGTATCCGCATCCCAGTCAGTTCCTGAGCCTTTGAATCAGGCCGCATGCGGGGGATTGTTAGCCGTACCGACGAATCATGGATCGATCACCGTGGAGTTATGGGACCCGGACTGATATATAATGCGCCTGGTGAGACGATCCTAACTCTCTCCCTCCCTCTAACAAGCATTTTACTCCCATCTACACCTTCATTGGTACGGCTATGATGGGAGAATTCCTTTCTTTTAGTTTGTGTCCGCTGAGAATTGGGAGCTAACACTCTAGGTAACGTCTCTGTGTCTCACCTATTGATGCTAAACGGTGGCGTCCTTAGGATTTCCGGGTTCACACATACGGCGACGATCTACGTCGTTCATACGCTAAAAGAACCTTGGCTTTACTCGTGCTGAGTCTGCGAAGCCTTTATTCGAAGCGGACAACCCGGGGCCGGAGCTCTGTCCTCCATAGCTGGACTCATTACGGGCAGCGCCGCCCTCGGCCTTCTTCGAGATCAAGCCGAATATACCCTTCAGGCTCGGCTATTAGATGTCTACACTTCTACCAACGTTGACTGGGTTCGGCCCACGGGCTTTGCGCTTGCTGGAATGTTAGTTAGATTCGGAGACTGTTAGTTGGATTTGGAAGCAAGGTCAGCCTCACAGTATCTCCTCGCATTTCTACTAAGTCTATCTCATGCAGTTGTCTAACGGATACACTTCCGGGTACATGCTCTGTGAAGTGTCTCGCTTTTCGCCGCGCTCTCCAGTTGCAAGCGGGATCTTCGTTCCTGTTGCCACAACTACCCATCTTATTCTTGCCAACTTTTCACTTGACATTCTTGCTTTGACACCCGAGCGCCACATCGCCGAGCCGTCATGGGTGGTCGTCGTACTCATGCAGATACCTATGATAGTCTACCATTGCGGTGCGGCGTTCGTCGGCAGCCCCTCCAACCAACGTACTGCTCGTCTTGTAGCATCTAGCACATGTGAGCGCATATAAGCCCTCATTACCCGTCAGCCAATAATTATTTACCCCTAGCATTACATTTAGCACTCGGTCTTACTCTCAGTGGCATGCTCCGCCCGTCTAAAATCATTGGCTTCATGAACCTTTCACTCGCCTCTATTCGAAATCATATATAGGACCCCAGCCTACTACTTGTCATTGCAGGCGGCGTCCTGCCTCGGCTAATCGTCTGGCAAACTACTCTAGGCGAATACGTCCAGAAGCTGGACACTCGACTCGTATTTGCGTCTACGTGGTCCGTGCCTGTGCCCGGACCACAATGGATGAACGGGATTACGCCGAGGTTAGTTGGGTGTGCTGCATTTTTTGGAGTTAGGCAGGAGATGCGTGGGATATGTCTAGGTCCCGGTGAGTTGTTGCTAGGCGTAAGACTAGGGGGAGGGATGAGTAAGGCGGTTTAGAAGGTTGGGGTGTGGACTGTTGGGTCTGTGGTTGGTGGATTGTTTGGGAGGGTTGTCTGATATGTGTTGGACTTTGTGTTTATTAGTACGACACCTATATATCTGACGTGTTGGTGGATAGTCTCCTGTTCTCGTTTAGTATCTGTCGTCAATGCCCATAAAACTTGGGTACTTGTGCCTCGCGAGTGAGTTTCTGATCATGAGCATAGAAAGGCCCATTTATGCGCGAGCGGGGCGCAGGGGCGTCCCGCCTGGATCCGTAAGTCGGGTGTCCTTCGTTAAGCACAATCATAGTGATATGCCAGTCGGCCTTCACGTTTTCTCGTAAAATAAGAAAGTGAAACCGCTATCACGCTCGGTCCGACTTGTATTTTCCTTTTGTGTACGCTGGATGAATTATACGGCACGGTACATGGAACCCTGGTGTACCGGTACAATACGATGTGGCACGAGAAGATGCGTTTGAAGGCAAAGGGTATCTCGAGATGACAGACTTGTTTTGCGCAGAACCGTAGCATGTGTGGATGTATGTTAACGTACATAATTTAAGTATTCGCGCTAAAAGAAAACAATCAATATAACGGCATATTTAGTGGGCAAATGACGAAGCGTATTGAGATACGAGTGGTGGTGGTAGAGAAGTGGGTTCAGCATATGACGACCCGACGAGCAGGCGAGCAGCTCTCTCATTTCTACCGCTCGTCACATCACTCTCGGTGGCGGGGAAGAATCTACTCATTCAACATCCTGAGGTCGTTAGGGTTTGTTTGTTCCGTTTCGCCAGTGGGTGATTCATAGCGGATGGAACTACGCCGTGGTTAGACCGGGAACTATCATAATCGTGAAAATGGCTACTCTTAGCGCATCGAGCACTTCGCCAGCTAAAAGATCACAAAATACTGTACTATCAATATAAGAATATAACACAAGAGGTCATGACAAACCGAGGCATATGCATTCAGTTCGAAAATTATGCGTATTTCTAAACGAGGCGACTGTGTTTTAGTGGGTATATGCGTGACTGTGGCAGTACATATGATGAAGAAATGGTGTTGAAACGGAGATACCAACGATGTGGTAAATGTGGACTATATATTCTGTAATAGCGAGTGTGGAAGCGGCGCGATCTACTACAAAGGTCATGGAGTATATACAGAGGTCCACTCTTCACCGTGTACAAATCTCGAAGAGTCAATCACAATTGGTCGGGTCCAGACATCTCTAGATATCCCAAACAAGCAGTTATCAACACGATCTCGGTGATATTCTTCCGGAAGCCATAAAATAAGGGAGTTCGTAGCCTTGTCGCAGACCCAACCACCAGAAGAGAGACTAGCGGACATATGAGAAGTGTTGAATGGTAGGTGAGGCGGACGTAATGGCGCTGGGTCTCCCGGTTGCACCGCCGTCCCATCCGGGTGAGAGGGAATGCACAGACTCTTCTTGGAGAATGCAACCGATTGGACCCAGTCTGAATGCTCGGCTGGATCATTATTGAGTGCTATACCGGTTTCTGCGTCCCACACTCGCACTGTCCTGTCATTCGAGCCAGACACAATACGACGAGCATCAGGAGAGAACCCAACTGATCGGACGCAGTCTGAATGTCCGAGCAGAGGATCATGGAGTGGTGCACCAGTGTCCGCATCCCACACTCGCACTGTATTGTCATCCGAGCCAGAGATAATTCGGCGACTGTCGGGAGAGAACCCAACGGAATTGACCCAGTCTGTATGCCCAACCAGGGGATCGTAAGCTGGTGTACCAGTTTCCGCATCCCACACTCGCACTGTCCTGTCATCCGAGCCAGAGACAATGCGGTGACCGTTGGGGGAGAACCCAACTGACCGAACATAGTCTGAATGTCCGACCAGAGGATCGAGAAGCGGTGTACCAGTGTCTGCATCCCATACTCGCACTGTCCTGTCGTCTGACCCAGAGACAATACGGCGGCCGTTGGGAGAAAACCCAACTGACCGGACCGAACCTGAATGTCCGACCAGAGGATCAAGGAGCGGTGTGCCGGTGTCTGCGTCCCACAATCGCACTGTATCATCTTGTGAGCCTGAAACGATGTGGCGGCCATCGGGAGAGAACCCAACAGAATAGACAGCGCCTGTATGCCCAACCAGGGGATCAAGAAGTGGTGTACCTGTGTCTGCGTCCCATAGCCTCAATGTCTTGTCTTCCGACCCAGAGACAATGTAGCGGCCATTGGAGGAGAACCCAACTGACTGAACAGCGTCCGAATGGCCGACCAGAGGGTCATAAACTGGTGTACCTGTGTCCGCATCCCACACTCGTAACGTATGGTCCGACGAGCCAGAGACAATGCGGCGACTGTCAGGCGAGAACCCGACTGACAGGACATCGCCTGAATGCCCAACCACGGAGTCAAGAAGCGGTGTACGGGTGTCTATATCCCACACCCGCACTGTCTTGTCATCCGAGCAAGAGATTATGTGGTGGCCATCGGGAGAGAAACAAACAGACCGAACCGCAGCTGAATGTCCGACCAGAGGTTTGCAATGTGGTTTACCGGTGTCTACATCCCACACTCGGACCGTACTGTCAGCTGAGCCAGAAACAATGAGACGACTATCGGGAGAGAACCCAAGTGAAAAGACAGTGCCTGAATGTTCAACTAGAGGATCACCAAGAGGCTTCCCAGTATCTGCATCCCACATTCGCACCGTATTGTCATTCGAGCCAGAGACAATGCGGCGACCGTCAGGAGAGAACCCCACCGACCATACCCAGCCTGGATGTCCGACCAGAGGGTCATAAAGCAGCGCACCGTTATCTACACTCCACACCCGCACTGTTTTGTCAGCCGAGCCAGAGACGATACAGCGGCTGTCAGGAGAAAACCCGACGGAATGGACATATTTTGAATGCCCGACCAAAGGATCACCAAGTGGTGTGCGTGTCTCTGCATCCCACAATTGCACGGTTTGGTCATCTGAACCGGAGACAATGTAGTGACCATTGGGAGAGAATTCAACTGAACAAACAGGGCCTGAGTGTCCAACCAGCGGACCACCAAGGGGTGCGCCGGTGTCCGCTTCCCACACCCGCACTGTGCTGTCACCCGAGCCAGAGACAACAAGGCGATCATCGGGAGAGAAATCGACTGAGTTGACGGCACCTGAATGCCCGACCAGAGGATCACCCAGTGGTGTGCCAGTGTCTGCGTCCCATACATGTACAGCTCCATCCATCGAGCCTGTGGCGATGCGCCGACCATCATTTGAGAGTGTCATTGCTAACACGCTTGTCGCATGCGAAATGCAACGAAGCCAAGGTGACCACTGCGTTTCCCCGCCTCTCGTCACCAAAAGTGTATTCTGAAAGCTAGTTCGAAGACATCGCATGAATGCTGTGCCTGTGGGGCAGAATGCTAGCGCAGACACGTATAGGTGTGGTGTGCTTTCCGATATCGGATCATAAAATGCCATCACGAAACGGTGGATGTCTCTAGTAAATTCATGCGGGTCTCTCAAACCCTAGTCGTTGGTGGTTAGTGTTTGGATTTTGACATAGCAGGTGCGGTTGGCTTACTTGATACCACTTCGATAGCTCTAGAGCGCTAGACGTTGCGACGTTCAGCTTCCCCAACAAGCTAAGCACCTCGATCCAGAACAAAACCGTCGGTCGAAGCAAAAACCTTTCGAGCAGATCATCAAGCTCCCCTTTTTTAGATACAGTCAAGTGGCTAGTCCAATACAAACAGCTATAGCGCAGGTGAGGGTCGATCGCAGTCCCGATACGCTCGCTCAGGTTTGGTACGTCGCTGTTGCGTATATGCGATGTTTCTAGCCCACAGATGTTGAACTTCAGTCTATCTATCATCGTTCGCAGGCAGCAGCGTGCGAAGTCGGTATTCTGCCGCTCCAGGTCCACGCAAAAGCGTTTTGATCGTTCCGAGGCGACCATGAAGTCTGTAAAAGAGTGATGATAGACTCGCACGACTCCTCCTTGTGCTTCATCCGTGTATAGAACCGAACCGAGGCTATCCACCACGGACTGCAGAACACTCGCTTCGACCTTCCCCTTAAGGAGTTCACCTAGGCTGGTCACCGAAAGAGGTGTTCTCGTCGAGCAGACGACTATAGCCCCAAGACATTCACGGATATGCCGAACATCATCAACGCCACCGTCACCCGCGCTGGTTTCGATGGCAGTCGTGTAAAGAGTGTCAAGCGAACTTTCTGTCTGACTTCCTCCCACTACAGACTCGAAGCGCGCCTTCGGGTCGTGACCACCAAGTATAAGGTTGCATGCAGTCTTAGCCCAAATAAATAACCCATCAGCGCGTTCGGTCAACATACTAGTAGCATTGGCAGGGATATGCTTTGATTTGGGGCTGGTACGCATGCGGTGTTGTATGAACAGTTTTATATCGTTGGAAGCATCCGCTTCGTACACGTTTCGTCTGGTAACTCTAGAAGTAGCGTCGTCGTCGAAAAATGATAAGATGTCCTGATCTGGCCGACTGGTGACTACGAGTTTCAGCCAAGGGGCTAGGGACGACATGCGATGAAGGAGCGCAAGTAACTGGCGGCGGCTCTCGGCGGTTCCACATTCGTCCAATGCATCAATAATCACAACTAGATTGGCAGGGAGAGGCGATTGAGACCCAGTCTCCAACGGAAATTTGACAAGGTTGTCGAATTGAGTTTGAATAGGGGAGCCGCACAGTCGAGGATCTCTTCGAATCGCCTCTGCGACGGACTGAGCGTATCCTGAATGTCGAGAGGTCAGTCCATAGACGATTGATGTGAGAACCTGTTGGGGGTCGCGACGTGCCAAGCTATCGCGCTTGCAGAAGAACTCGGCCGCAAGCAGCTTTCGGCTATCGAGCTCCTGGCAGACAGAGGTTGCGATCGAGCTTTTTCCAAGACCCGCCTGTCCGTACACCCAGAGCAAATCCTCGGGGCTATCTCGTTCTTGAGACCAATCGACTATTTTCTTGATGATATCGGTCCGCGTTCCCAAGAGACAGGCACGCGCAGCGTCGCATCGAGCAGAGCTCACCGGCTTCAGCTCGTTCAGCAAGGCACGTTGAGCTAATTGACGGGTACCACGGACTGAGAAACAACTCAATAGTTCAAATGCGATACTTACTGTTAGCAAGGAACGCTTCGTGAATTGCATTCACTGTCTCGAGGTTCTGTACGCCCACGTATCGGTCGAAATCCTTCCCCAGATTCTGAAGCTTGTCCAGCAGATCTTGGACTTGGTCCTGCGCATTTGAGCCCACGATGGCCCGCAAGTTACGTACTACGATTTATATAGGTTAGTTTGCGTTTCACGAGACGTGCGTGGGTGCTGACCGGGTCCTCCGTCTGATTTATATTCTACCACGAATCTTGATGCATCCTCGATTAGATTCAGCATGGTCACCACTGTGTGCTGCAGCTGAGGTAGCTTTGCTGCCATTTCGACACGCTCGGCGATTGGGAGTAGGTTGGCGAGACCAAGCACGAGCTCCTCCACAGCGGCGTCGCATTTCTCTTGCTTCTCGAGAGCCTGTGGCATAAAACCAAGAGATTATATGTCAAAGCTACGAAAGTAGAAGCTTAAGCGCCTACCTCCCACGCTAGGGTTAGCGCGCCGAAAGCAATCTTCGCCGCGGGGTGTAGCTACCAACAACGAGCGTAGTTCAAATGTCAAGCTCAGATGAATCGCTGACCGTACTCACCTCCGATACAGCCCCACCGATGTCCAAAATTGTCTTGAGCACGTCTCGAGTCGGGCCCAGTTTCTCCAGTAGCCCAGTCCTTTTTTCCTTGGCCTGTGCTTCGACGAGAGCTGCCGCAGGTGCTTGCTTTGCCTGGAACAGATCAGTCAGTTTTGTGGTCGTAATCTAAGTCGAGCCCACACACCGCTTCGAGCGTCGGGAATGATAGCACGGCGGTGAATTGCTTGGGTACGAAATCTACATCGGAGCAATAATATAAGCTTAGGGTTACGCTCAAACCAAAGTGTAGTTGGCGCCTCACCGAGCCTAGCCTCAGTTTGACCCGCAACTGTCGATACAGCGTATTCCAACGTGCCGACTCGTTTGGCGGTGAAGAGGCCCTTGTCGTAGACTCGAACCTCCACGCGAGAACTCGAGTTAACATCGCTGAAAATCAAAGAATTATTGACTATGAGAACACCACCTCGTACAAAGGAAGATATCGCACCATGTTATTGGCCGATCCCAGATTAGCGCCTCGCCTTGTTTGATAGTCGGAAGCCGGTGAGCTTCGTGTCCGTCGACTAGGATCTTCAGAATAGTATCATGCGTTGAGGTTGGTGGCTCGAGTCTAATTTCTAA
The DNA here is from genome assembly GCA_025200755.1 of Ceratobasidium sp. C01. Classification (NCBI taxonomy): domain Eukaryota; kingdom Fungi; phylum Basidiomycota; class Agaricomycetes; order Cantharellales; family Ceratobasidiaceae; genus Ceratobasidium; species Ceratobasidium sp. C01. The sequence continues at coordinate 10,182 of JANWGL010002070.1, forward strand.
GGCAGATGGAGTCAGCGGAAATACGACTGCCTGGATTTGACTCTGGAGTCCGTTACGAACTTGTGATGCGATGTCGGAATTGGCCCGGATTGTCTCCAGGAGTGTTAGAGGCCATAGGTGTTGTGATTTGGCGCGACCAGTACTGCAAGATGGTTTACGAGGTAGTGGTTGCGGCTCAGGGGACCGGGAGCAAATTCTAAAAGTAGATGAGTGCCGGCGGCAGGAGATGGCGAGCGGAATCCTGGACCCTGGGAAATGGTCTCGTGACCTACGGATCGCACTCGATCCAGAGGTGACCGTCGGATTTCAGATTTACTCAACCTACTCGCGGATAGAATGGAAGACTGAGCGCATTAAGGAAACACTTGCAGACGGATGTACCCAGGAGGCTTGCGCGCTCTCCACAGGAAATGCATTAGTAACGGAAGCTGCATAAATGAACTAGAAGAAATTCTGTTGGATAAGCGTAGGGCATGAGTACTAAGTGAAATATGAGGTTCGGGATTCAGACTTATAGAGATGACCCAATGTTGACGGTGACATATCAATCCTCTAAGTCCAATTAGTAACCGGCGGACATACATACGTCGGCGTCCCATCCCTGCTTAGCCTCCACCTACTACTTATTCTGGCCCTTGTATTCGGGCTATACAGCCTCGGTGATGCTTTTCAGTTTGGTAGATCTGAACCCAACGACTACTCACCGAGAGCCTCGTTATTATGTCGGACCTGAAGAAGCACGCAGCTATTATTATGTGAGTTTGGAAGGAGAATCGCCCAGGAGCAGGCAGAAAACAGATACGGCCCGAAGTCCAGGTAACGTAGAGGGGAGCTTAGGAGTGCCCCTCTAGCATTGTGGCGAGGGTATTTTTTCTGGAACAATAGCCCTTTCACAGTAAGAAATCGTGGTCTGCCCAGCGGCAATTGCAGCCTGCCTGTCGAATCCTTGTCTTCAGATCAGACACCGACCGCGATTTCTCAGAGCCTTTCCGGATAAACGAGTGCGATTCTACGCTTTTGGCTTCTTGGGTGCATGGTCCCCGGCTCCGTACCTTTGTGTTTTCTATGACATAGGGTTTAGATCCGTGAGTATTTGGGCGCGACGTATATCTAGAAATCGAACGCAAGATATTTAACATATCGTCTGAGTTCTGAACCTAAAGGTGATACTATTTTGTCTCAGAGCTTCATGATATTGGATCGGGTGTTCGCGGTCACACCCTATTCATCAACACAAGGATGTCGCAGGATATCGAATTCGTAGGAAGTAGCAACTGGTATGGAGGATGCGGGGTATCTCTCTGGTTTCCCACGACGGATGAATTGCAGGTAAGGGGCGAATTACGTTGACACTAGACGTATGTATGCGCAAGGAGCGTTTATTTCAACAATGCGATACAATAGAATAACCAGCACTGCAGAATCAGGTTGTCTAGACCATGCTTGGTACGATCTTGAACGCATACAGAGGCAAATATTCTAACTAACTCATCGCAGTATCATCGGTCTCATACTGAGTCGCCGGTTGCAAATCGACTGCCTCACGTCTCGCATGGGACTTCCGAAGCATCTTGCCGAGTTCAACCTTCTTGGTTTCCAGTTCCTCGGACTGGAGGAGAAGTTGACTAATCATATACTCACTGGATAGCATTGATTCTAGACCTATTCGATCTTGACAGCACAGTTTGAGAACATCCAAATCAATTTCACTTGGGACACAAGTATAATAGAATCCAGCGAATGCTGATAACAGCCAGTCCTGCGAATCGATTTGACACCCTCAAGGCAGTGGTGGCGGTGAACAGATGAGGTGGCGATTTTGTGGGCTTTTATTTGGCCCGGCTACAAATGGAGCCAAACAATCAAGAATCCACACAAGAGCTCGCCGATCGAATGCGAAGATCTACGGTGTCTATTTTCTCCGTCACGGTCCGGCCCAGGTCTGGCATCCAGTCCGATAAAAGTCCTCGCGGGATCACGTATCTGCAAGAGGGTGGTCACTTTATCTACGAAAGCGACCACTCTTGTACCGTTACCAACCGAGAAGCCGGCCAGGACCGGGAAGCTGGTCACTCGCCGTTTCTCGAGTATTAGATCGATTTAAATGATCCAAAATATACCAGAAATTTCTCACCGTGTAGAAGAAACTGCAGAGTACTTGGAATACCATTTTAGTTCCCAATTTCCGTAGAATTTGAAGCTTGTTGTAACAATATATGTATTTACGTAGTATAGAATACACACAATGAACTATACTATATGCTTAGCGCAGTAAGACTCAAGTATGACGCCGGAGGCGTCGGTTAGATATGAGGGGCAATCTAACACTTGTCTCAGCAGCTTGGCCTATTTTGAGCAAGAGGCTTAGCAAACTCGCTGCGAGCTCATTGACCAAGTATCGTATACAGTTTTTATCAATACCAAGTGTAATATGAGTCTTTGAGGGGGTCATACACAGATATAATGACCTGAAGTGTGATCTGTGGGGTTGTATGCTATTGGTATAGTGACAGGGTGCCCGCCCAAGCTGCCCTAATCACTCTTCCAACTACTCCCACAAAACGGTACCCCGCTCGCCACCATAAAAATCAGTAGCACCTTAGCCGATTGTCCTGCCCCTGCACTTTTCCTGCTCGCTCAAGCCCTCTTTTGTGTTGGAGCACGCTAAAAAACTGTTTCTGTACCAAAATAGGATATTTCAACGCCCAATCTACTGGCTTTATGGTTGCATCGACTGATTGAACTTCAAATAACACAATTACATCCCCCTTAGACACGATAGCCTGTCTCTAACTGCTTGAAACCGTGAGTAACGACAGACCGCCCAAAGAATTATCACGTGGCCGGCTTCCCGGTATTTTCATGATTTCCGACCATCCTGTTGTCAGCCTCATAACAAGGGAACTGACTTACATGAAATTCTAAAATAAATTGCATGGGATGCGCCATAGCCCCTTCCATCAGATAAGCATGTAAAAGTAACGCAAATGTCTTCATTAACAAAGATAAGTTCGTACAGTCAAAATCCGGCCGGTTTCCCGGTCGGTTACGGTATAGCTTCCTGACGTTGATTCACCACGGGAAATACAAGATAACGCCGATGATGTTATGACGGTGTAATCTGAGGTCACATGCTCATTACCGAAGCATAACATTTAGGCATTACCTGGAGTGAGTTATGTCAATGTAATCTAAGATAACAACGCCATTATGCAGGCACTACCGCATATATGCACGTGCCACAAATTATTTTCGAATTGCGTGGGAGCCTGGTAGCGTACCATCACGCCACGAGATACACTCTATCAGAACGTACAAAAAACACAACCTGGAATGGCACCCGTAGGCATATTTCTTAAAATATGGGTATAGCGTCAACTAATTCCTCGAAATAACAATCAGTACGATAGGAGTAACCGTTACTACAACTGTACTTGCTCGGTGTGCAGGAACGATCCACAAGGCTTTCGCCTCGTAAAGTACTGGACGCTCAACAAACATCGAGCAGCTGAAATGCGCCTCGTCTTGCGAACGAATGCCGGCGATAATCCTGGAGACTTGGGGGTAGTCCTACCACAAGTGGCAACACAGGTGGTTGCGGCTGTCAACGCAAGGTGCGCCAAATAGTTTAGTGAATAGTCTGGCAGGGAATGCTCATTGATACTAACCTGCTATTCCGTTTTTTGTTTAATTATTTCAAGTGGCCTAGCCGCTCCCAATGCAGATGGGGATGGTGTACCCAATGCCAATTCTTTAGACCATCCTCCTAGCGCAGGGCCTTCTCGTGCTCCTGGTCCATCTATCGGCTCACCTCCGTCTCCGGCTTCGCCTATGCCGCAGCCTTTTCCCGAGCCGGTCCCCTCTCCCCCTGCTGAACGTTCCGATACCCTTGGCGATTCTACAGGCGACCAGACTCGACCAGACTCAGTAATATATCTTCCTGGCGAAAACCCGGCACTATTTGAACTTCCCGGCGGCTGTAAAGAGGAGCCACACATTCGCTTGGCATATCTGGGGGCTATTTCTTCGTCTGTGGTCAATAAATCGACCCGAGAGGCAGTGGAATTTAATCTTGGTGTGACTTTGGATGGCTACAAGCTAGCGGGTGTTCTACCAACATATCCTAAACCTGTGACGACTCTAGTGTCTGTTAGACGACGCCTTGGACTTGATATCGACGCTTATATGACTCAAACGCCCCTTTGCTCTCAGTGTTACAAAATCTACTCATTTGACGACATCCAGACTTCGACCAGTCCAGACTGTAATCGTACTAGCTGTTCTGGCAGCTTTTGGCAGCTCTCTGGAGATGACCTAGCTCGAAAACCTACTAGAGTCGCTGCGTACTGCAGGGTAACTGCAGCCTTGCGGCGTATGTTCATGCGACCAGAATTCGTGTCGCTTCTTCGAGCTGGGGAGTCTGTGCATAGCTCCCATGCCGACCCCACAGTTCTGCATGATGTCTGCGATGGCAGCGCCTGGAAAGAGCGCCAATTTGGCCTGATTCGGGTCTTTGAGGATGGAAGAGTGTCCGACATAACATCGCCTGCGCCTACTGTCGCTCTGGGATTTGGTCTTGCTGCTAGTGTTAACATAGACTGGTTCCGTGTCTCAAATTCGACCTCAGTGGGAGGTGTATACTTGTCTATATTAGACCTGCATCGCTCCGCTCGCAATCTGCCCTGGAATGTGTTACTCGTTTGTACAATCCCAGGCCCTGGGGAACCATCGCTTGAAGATCTCAACCACATCCTGGACCCCATTATTGAGGAGTTTAAGGTCTTATATGCTGGTAAGTTGTCTCAAGCGTAGAGGGATATTGCACCTTTGATAGCTAACTTTCGTTTGCTGAAAGGGATCGCAATTCGTGTATACGAAGCTGTGCTTCCTCCGCAAATCGAGAGCCACGTTGAGATGGTTGCGCTTCGCATCCATATGTCAAATAACGACTCACCGGCAAGAGCAAAAATAACGGGTACGCCAGGGCATCGTTCAAATGAAGCACTATGTATTTGCTTCACTACCCATGAGGAGTTAAACAAAGAAAGCGGTTATGATATTGATAGTAAGCTAGTGCTCAAATTAACTCGTGGGAAAGACTAACAGCCAGATCTACTAGACTTTGTGCTCCGGGACGATTGGGATGCACTTCGCTTTGCCTACGAGATACGTGATGAAGATTCTCAGGAGAAACGAGACAGTTTGCAGCAACCAATAAGATACGCTGGTCGTCACTGAACGCACTTCCTGGTTGGATGCCATATCTGTCGGCTCCATTAGACTTGATGCATAACCTCTTCCTCGGTAAGCGTCTTCTCAAATATGAAAGTGTTGTCTAATCTGTCTGGTGTATAGGTATTGTCAAGCACCTTTGGACTGAAGTCATTATTGGTGGCTATATGCTCAGTAAGGATGAATCGCATCGATTCAATGTTTTTCTAGATCATATGCATTGGCCCAGTGGGATCAGGCGAGTCCCAAAGAATGTGAGTAGATATATGCGAACTCATTCGGCTAATCAACATATCATATTACTTTCAGATCACCTCACAGCCTGCTTCAAAGGCTGATGAATGGCGGAGGCTAGTCACTATTCTCCCGGTAGCGCTGTGGGTTGCTTGGCGTGGCCCAGCCGATGAAATTCATTCAGGAGCTCCCCCGGTTCACAAAAAGGTCAAAGTCAAGCCTAAGTTTACTCGCTGCCGGAAGCAGCTCTTTGATCTTGTCCTTTTTCTGGCTGCTGCTTGCCGGCTGTTCACATCCTGGGTGGTCACTCTTCCCGACGTTCACCGTGCTCAAGTCTTCTTGCAATGGTACTGCCAGGGTCTGATTCGCCTTGGCATTCACTTAACACCCAATCATCACTGGTCTATGCATTATGAGCATGCATTCCGTCGTTATGGGCCTGCCTATGCTTGGTGGGTCTTTGCTTACGAGCGCTTCAATGGATTACTCAGCAAAGTCAACTTGAACCACCACATGAACGAATGTCCACCCACACTTACGAGGTTTTGGATCCAAATGCACCGATTGTACGAACTTGTAAGCATGTGGTTCTACCTACCAGATCTATTCTCATTAATCCTGATATCCCTAGGCGATGTTTTTACCTCCGTCAGCAACAGATGAGGAACGTGGTGTGCTAGCGCACATCTCAAGATCTCACGCTGAGCGTGGTACGCTCCAGGCATCTCAGGCACACGCAGGAATGGCCTTTGGTGGCCCGGAGGTCACATCCCCAAAGAGCAAACCAAGGCCTGTGAGTTTGCGAGCACTAGACCCTGCACTTTACACGCTTGCGCTGCATTTCTCCCGAACAATTTGGCCAGATCTTGACCTACGACATGAATTCGATATGAACCCGGATGGTATTGCGTTCTTCGATGATCGCGTCGCAAAGTCTATTCCATTTCTTCACAAATCTCAAGTTCGATACGGATGCTCAACTGCTAAACGGACAAGGCGCGATCAGTATGCATTTGTCAACTTTGGTGACAACTGTGTACCATCCCAGCTTGTTTACCACCTCGAGTTATCCGTAGCTGGGAAGGACCCTGTATTTTGTACAGTCTTACGGCGATTCGTAGCGGATGAGGGGATTCCGGCTTTCCCCTGGGACCTCTAGTGAGTAGAATTACGTCAATTTCTCTATTAAACTTAGTCTGACATTCCACGCATAAGTGCCGTTGAACTGGGTATCTTTGTCGGTTACGCGGAAAGATTTGGTCCCCTTGAGATTGTACGTGCAAATCAAATTTCAGCACCACTAGCGCTTGGCCGGTTTCGCACCAATCGGCGCCGTCTCAAGCTTTGGGTCGCCATATCTTGTGATCGGGTGAGGTATTGTCAATCCGAAAACATTGTGATACTAAATTTGGATATTCAGAGTGGCGCTGAAGCACTTGGGGGAGAGGGTGGTGAAGAAGATGGTGAGAACGATCAAGAAGAGGTCCCAGACTCGTAAGCTAGATAGTTCTGTAAGTCTCCACTAGGTTTTTTGTGTTTTACTGACGCCGTTTCATTCCCAATACAGGTGAAATCTTGTATGCATCACATTTAGAGTTCAATCTACGTATAAAGTACATCTATTCATCTCCATCATCGCCATCATCATCTCCACCTTCATCGTCGGCGCCAGCTGCCTCTTCCTCATCCAGCTCATTCCGAACTTGTCCCAGCAATCCTTTCAGGGTTTGTCCTTGAAGTATACCGTTAAGTGTCTCCTTTTCTTTGCTGAGCTGCAGACGAGTTCGCTTGACGCTAGTGGGAAGTCCAGGGATTCTGAGCAAGAACTTGGGGATCCACCATCCAGACTCGCAGGCAGCTCCCTCGCAACTGGTTTATTGGCGGAGGTCCAGGACGGGTTGGTCCAGCAACGCGCTCGTAATAATCGTCGTTGGGTTGAGGGTCTGGCATCGCATCCACGGCAGCTTTCATGCGCTTGAACTAGCAAGACATAATTAAACGGTCAGTGAGAATGTTTCTTATATTGACACAGGCTTACCTCTTCGCTTAAAAATTCCCAAGCTCGGGAACGAAAACGCCACTTCGCTTTAACGCGTTGCCCATTGACTTGCTCATAATCGGTTTCGTCCTGGGACTGGGCGCCAATGGACAGGAACCCGGCGCGATACTTAGGCTGCGTCCAATCGTCTTGGGGGGCTCCTTCGTCAGTAGCAGGGGGAGGTACCATCGAATCAAGCTGCCGAGTGCGGCGAATCATTTTCTAGGTGAAAAGTAAGTTAGTTATGCTAATTTTGATGCTAAAGAGGACTTACACCATCTGCGCGAGAGCGAAACTTTGAGGTGGGCGGTTTCTTTGATTTCTTCGATTTCTTCGACTTGCGACGACGACGAGAGGTGCGTACTACGTTGCCATCTGTGTCCTGGCTGTCATCTTCGCTTGCAGAAGAAGGTTTTGTAGGGATTGGACGGCCCTCCATTGCTTCACGGTACCCGTTCGCCTCGTACACGTACTTGATGGCGCACCTCTGCTCGATTTGCTGGTCGGATACAAGAGAAAGAGCTTCCCGGGCTTGTGGAACTCGTTGGGCACCTCGGAGTCGAACGTACGTGCACCAGCGACGGAACGAATCCCGATTGACGTCATCGGTGTGTAGTTTCTCTAGATCAAAGCGAAGCTTCTGCTGAGGTTGGCCGTCTTCTCTCTCGCCAGTGAACGACGGCCACTCGGGGTCATCCTCGGTGAATCCATGTGGGTAGTGAAGTTCCTCATGGTTCTTCGAATAACGCTTCACTCCAGACAGAAAGAAAAGGCTTTGAGCGCACGCATCCTAGCATCGTCCAGGTAAGTCAAGTTTCTCACAAATATAAGTTTATTTACTTACCAAGAAATGCTTACTTCTAGCTGCCTTCTCCGCTTCCGTCTCTACAGGCAAAGTCCCTTCTCCGGTACTAGGCACACCCGGTTCACCACCCTCGCCAATTCCACCTGGAGTAGACCCCGCAAGCTGTGCCATTATCTCCCGGTAAGCTCGAACGTCTCCTGATCCAATCGCGGCAGCAACAAGGTCGGATTGAAGACTAGTTGCAGTGTGGCTCGAGGTCAAGGCAGCAAGCAACTTCAAAGCGCCCTTGCTGAAATCCCGAAGAGCCGCCACATCGGTGGTGAGCTTTTCGACCGTATCCTGCACCTCAGACGCGCTCTCCAACTGCTGCTCGAGCGCTTCAACTTGAGCACGCAGCTCGGCTGTCGTTTGATTTAAGCTCGTGAGTTTAGTCTCGAGCGCACCATAATTCTTCTTTAACTCCTTGACCATGTCGCCTTCAGCTCTCTTTGCAGCTCTCTGGGCAGAAGGCGCTGTCGATCCACTTGGCTCCCGTTGGGACATCGTCTAAGGTAAGTTAGCGGACCATAATCACAAGCACCAACACTTAACCTGTACTTACATTCGGCAGAATGGTTTGTGTTCTCAGTGAGAAATGGGGGCGGGATGGTGCGGGGATGGTGCGGAGATGGTGCGGGATGGTGTGGGATGGTGTGATTCTCTGCCTGGCACGGCAATATAGGTGCAGAAAGTAATAGGGGGTGGGGGATAGGGGATAGGAGCTAGGTTCTTTGGGAGAAGCAAGGCCAATGACGTGAATGGCATATATGGGTACATAGCTATTAATTACTTCGCCCATATGTACTATACAGCTTTTTAACATGTACATGTCTTTGTTTTGAACACCATTACCGGCTTGAGCGGGGGGAAACCCACCGAGCGTTTGCACCATATATGTCACGTGCCATGCGGTAACCACCTTGTAATGTCTCGGATAACTGTTGATTTCATTGACATAACAACTGGAGAGGTAATGACATGGTAACACCCATCTTATTTCGATGTTATCCGAGGTAACACGAACATTACCGCATCTCGGTAATGCCTCCGCTCCCGTGGTGATTGGCTTACGCATCCTGCAATTGTTCCTGCAGCGGTATACCCGTCCTCCGTCAACATACCGTCGGTATAACCTCCGACGACGACCTTGAATGTATGAGCTCTGCCTATTAGCTCGTTTGCGGCCTGCTATAGGCGAATTTTGTCCGCATTGTGGCCAATTCATGAGTTTCCGGCTCGGGCCACATCTGGTGAATTTTCAACCTTGTTGCGAATCATAGATTGGTCACCTCAGTATAGTAACGTCTGGGCTGAGATATAATACACTCGAGTGGGATGATCTCGAATGATGTCTCTCGCCGACATGCTTTTTTACTCCAATATTGGTGTGGTCATGAAGTGTTTCTCTTTAAACCTCTGTCAAATACGTTTCAAGCAACTTATTTCTCGGCGCTTAGATAAGGTAAGGGGATGTGTTCGTTTCATATGAATATTTAGACTCGTAATTCGCTCGTCGAACAACACGAACGACCGGTCAAGTCCCGTACATCTTAAGATCACACACCCACTCTGAAATCCTCTGTTCCCTTAGAATCAACGAGCTAAGTCTCAAGTTTTTCCGCATATGAGGGATTAGATTTTTGATATCATTCGCCTGTTGAGATCACGAGTTTCACCTAGGGTGAGTGGATGCTATGGGAAGGAGGGACGTAGGTCGAAGATCATGGAGGCGGTGTGGCCGAGCTACGGTGCAGCTTTGAGGCCTGAGAAAGAAACAGCGTCGTCTCGGAATCTTTGTCCGCCTTGGGACCCGAGCGCGACATCGCCGAGCCGTCATGATGGTCGTCGTACTCATGCATGTACCTGTGATAGTCTACCACTACGGTGCGGCGTTCGTCAGTGGCCCCGTTGCTTGGCGTGCGAGTAGGGGCAGGGATGAGTGAGGCGGTCTGGAGGGTTAGAGTGTGGACTATTGGTTTCGTAGTTGGTAGATTATTTGAGAGGATGGATTGAGATGATTCGGGCTTCAAGTGTATTAGTACGATACCTATTTATCTGAGGGGGTATGATATGTTGGTGGATAGTCTCCTGTTCTTATTTTGTGTTCGTTGTCAATGAGCATAAAACTTGGGTTCTTGTGTCTCACGAGTGGGTCCTTGATTATGCGCACAGAAAGACCCATGTATGCCCGAGCGGGGCGCGGGAGCTTCCCGCCTGGATTCGTAAGTCGGGCCTCCTTTGTTGAGTATGACCATCCCAGTGATATGTGGGTCGGCCTTCAAGTTTTCTCGTAAAATAGGAAAGTAGAGCCGCTATCACGCTCGGCCCGACGTGTATTTTCCCATTGCGTAAGTTGGATTAATTAAATGGCACGGTACTTGGGGCCTTAGTCTGCGGGTACAGTACGATGTGGTACAAGAAAATGCGTCTGAAGGTAAAGGGTGCCTTGTAATGACGATATTCTCTCGCGGAGAACCGGAGCGGGAGTGCATCAGGGAATTGGGACCTTGGCTGCAGCCGACTTCTGGTCTTATCAAATTTTTGCACCCATGAAGTCGGTTGTGGCAGTGCCAAAACTGCCAAAGTTGCCGCGGCCAGCTCCAACCTGGCTGCAACCTACGTCGCCCGGGGCAGTAGCTTGGGTTCAAACCGCATATATGCGCATCAGATATGTATATACAGGTCAAATATAACTGATTAATACTCTAACTCGAATCTGCGGGCACCCACAAGTTCCTAGACTCATTCTTTGATGTGACTTTTGCTGTTATCCCATCACGGTTCGATTGTTACCGACATCAACTTTCAGATAGCTTGTACAAGGAAACTCCGAGTATTTCTTTTGGTTATGTCCTAGACTTGCTTCGATGCTTTGATCTCACATGAACGGCTGTTTCGACAATCTGACAAGGTAGTAAAGCCGGCCCTCAGGATTTGAGGCCCCGTCTTCCTTACACAACCTGCCATGCTGATCGCACTCCTTCATCGCGACGACGATAATCACTACACAGGCCAAGTCCCCTCTCTCGCCAACAGTGTTCCTGCTCATGCACATCCCTGTTACAGATCCTCAATAGTGACGAAGACACCGTGGACACGCCGCCAACTACGAAATGCGGCACCCTAAATCCTAGTGCCCAATCATCAAATCCCGGTGAGTGGCCCCTACTTCCCCTCACCTCCCAGCATTGTTAACATGGGCCGTGTACAGCTTCATGCTTTCGTACGACGGGTGATGGGAGATGGGGTAAGCACAACAAATAACTCGTAGGAAACTGCGGTAACAGACTAGAATAGTAGCGGACGGACCAGGGGTAAGTAATAAACTTAACCAGCGACGAGCAATGGCTAACACGAATTTGCAGCGAACCCAGCCATGCAACGGCCGCGGCTAATTAACTACGATGAAGCATCTACAACTTACGTTATCCAAGTGGTTGGGGGTACGCATATATTGTAAACATGCAGTGTTTTGTAACGGCAATGTCCATGTATATAGTGTTATTTCAAAATATATTCTAGTTCACATCCTTTAGTAGACTATGAGTAGACTGGGCAAACCGAATAATGATTTGTGGATTTTTTGATTGCCTAGGGTACAAGTATTGCAGCTGGCTGCGGCAAATGCAAAAGCCCCACGGCAATTGCTGTGACCCAAATCTGCTCAAGGTGCCCTTTGAGCCAGCCAGTTGCAACTTACCGGGTAGATTTTTGCAGTTATATGTATTTCAGCCGGCTCCAACTGGCTGCAGCAGATTTCTGCAGATCCCTGACGTGGATGTATGCTAATGTGACTCAAGTATCTGTGCAAAAAAAAGATTAGGGTAACGATATCCGCGGTGTGCGAATGGTAAAAGATATTAGGATACGAGTGGTCGCGGAGAAGAGGGTTTAGTATATAGTGACCTGGTGAACAGGCAAGAAGCTCTCTCACTTCTATCAGTCTTTGCACCACTCTTGCTAACGGGGATGAATATCCTGTTTCAAGTTCCTGTGGTCGGTGGAATCTGTTCCACTTACCCAGGGGGTAATTCAAAGCGTATGGAACTACGTCGTGGCTTGGACCGGGTACAATCATAATCGAGAAAAGGGCAGCTTCCAACGCATTTGGTGCTTCGCTGCCTGAAACATCGCAAGGGGTTGTAGTACAAAAATGAGAATGTAACACAAGGCGTGATGACGAACCAAGGCATAATGAGGATGTGCATCGTAGCTAGCGAAGGTACACAGGCTGGACTTAGTCGTGCGTCACCTCAGCAACTCCCCGCTCAGTGACCACACCGTGTGGGACTCGCTTCAGACGCGCTTAGATTATGCGTGTTTCCCTTTTTTTATCTGTTTTTTTTTATCCCCACCCGCCCTCCTTCCATACTGTCCCCAATACAGGGTCAGGCATGGCCACCCGGCCCACGAGTCCCCCCACGTCCCGGAGCCCCAATGCTCTCATTCGTCGCACTTCTCCGAAGCGCGCCGGATGCCCCCATTCCATTGGTGTCTGCCCCCGCCATTCCTCGTTTGTACATATCGTCCTTGTATCGTTCGTTAGGACTCTTCCTATAACAACGCGCGCATCACGTGCCCCGACCAGCGACGGCACAACTAAGTTGGGTTCGGTTCAAGATTTATGCGTATTTCAAAACGAGGCGGCTGCGTTTGAATTGGTAGGTGCGTGAGTTTGGCTATACCCATGATGAAGAAATGCTGTTGAAACAGAGATATCGATAATGTGTTAAACATAGAAAATATATTCAGTAATGGCGAGTGTGAAAGTGATATGGTCTACTACTAAAACTATGGAGTATATACCGAGGCCCACTTGTCCCCGTGCACAAATCTTGAAGATTCAATTACGACTGTTCTGGACCAGACGTCTCGAGATATCCCCAACAGGCAATTGTCAACCTCAGCTCGGCGATATTCTTCCGGAAGCCATAAAACAAGTGCGTTCGTGGCCTTGTCGCAGACCCAACCATCAGAGGAGAGACTGGCAGACATATGAGAAGTGTTGAATGGTAGGTGAGGCGGACGTGATGGCGCTGGATCTCTCGATTGTACCGCCGTCCCATCTAGGTCAGATGGAAAGCATAGACTGTTCTTGGAGAATGCAACCGACTGGACCCAGTCTGAATGCCCGGCTGGAGCGTTATCAAGTGCTATACCGGTGTCTGCATCCCACACTCGCACTGTCCTGTCATCCGAGCCAGACACAATACGACGAGCATCAGGAGAGAACCCAATTGATCGGACCGAGCCTGAATGACCGATCAAAGGGTAAAGGAGTGGTGCACCAGTGTCCGCATCCCACACTCGCACTGTGTTGTCCCGAGAGCCAGAGACAATGCGGCGACTGTCGGAAGAGAACCCAACGGAATAGACATAGCCTGTATGCCCAACCAGGGGATCGTAAACCGGTGTACCAGTTTCCGCATCCCACACTCGCACTGTCATGTCATCCGAGCCAGAGACAATGCGGCGACCGTTGGGGGAGAACCCAACTGACTGAACATAGTCTGAATGTCCGACCAGAGGATCGAGAAGCGGTGTACCAGTATCTACATCCCATACTCGCACTGTCTTGTCATCCGACCCGGAGACAATACGGCGACTGTTGGGAGAGAACTCAACTGACCGGACCCAATCCGAATGTCCGACCAGAGGATCGCGAAGCGATGTACCAGTTTCTGCGTCCCACAGTCTCAATGTCTCGTCTTTCGACCCAGAGACAATGCAGCGACCGTCGGGGGAGAACCCAACAGAATAGATTTCGCCGGTATGCCCAACCAGGGGATCAAGAAGCGGTGTACCGGTCTCTGCGTCCCACAGTCTCAGTGTCTTGTCTTTCGACCCAGAGACAATGCAGCGCCCATTGGGGCAGAACCCAACTGACCAAACAGAGTCGGAATGGCCGACCAGGGGGTCGTGGACTGGTGTACCAGTGTCCGCATCCCACACTCGAACCGTATTGTCCTCCGAGCCGGAGACAATGCGGCGGCTGTCAGGCGAGAACCCGACTGACTGAACATTGCCTGAATGCCCAACCACGGGAGCAAGAAGTAATGTACCGACGTCTACATCCCACACTCGCACTGTCTTGTCTCTCGAGCAAGAGATAATGTGGTGGCCATCCGGAGAGAAGCAAACAGACCGAACTCCAGCTGAATGTCCGATCAGAGGTTTGCCATGAGGTTCACCAGTGTATGTATCCCAGACTCGGACTGTGGTGTCTTCCGAGCCAGAAACAATGAGACGACTATCGGGAGAGAACCCAACTGATAAGACAGAATTTGAATGTCCAACTAGAGGGTCACCGAGAGGCTCTCCAGTATCCGTATCCCACATTCGCACCGTATTGTCATCAGAGCCAGATATAATGCAGCGACCATCAGGAGAGAACCCCACCGACCGTACCCAGTCTGAATGTCCGACCAGGGGGTCAAAAAGCAGCGCGCCGTTTTCTGCAACCCACACCCGCACTGTGTTATCAGCCGAGCCAGAGACGATACAGCGACTGTCAGGAGAAACCCCCACGGAAAGGACATAGTCTAAATGCCCGACTAGAGGATCACCAAGTGGAGTGCAGGTGTCTGCATCCCACAGTCGCACAGTCTTGTCCTCTGAACCAGAGACAACGTAGCGACCATTGGGAGAGAACACAACTGAACGGATAGGGCCTGAATGTCCAACCAGCGCATTACCAAGTGGTGTGCTGGTTTCCACGTCCCACATTCGTAGTGTCTTATCAGTCGACCCAGAAACAATGCTGCGATCGTCGGGAGAGAACCCGACCGAAGTGACAGCACTTGAATGTCCGACCAGAGGACCACTCAGTGGAGTGCCGGTATCTGCATCCCACACCCGTATATCCCCATCCGAAGAGCCTGTGGTAATACATCGACCGTCACTTGAGACTGCCGTCGCCAACACGCTCGTAGGATGCGAAATGCAACGAAGCCAAGGTGACCACTGTGTTTCTCCGCCCCTCGTCACCCAAAGTGTATTCTGAAAGCTCGTCCGAAGACGTTGGATGAATGCCGTGCTTGTGGGACAGAATGCCAGTGCGGACACATAGAGATGCGGCGTGCTTTCCGATATCGGATCATAAAACTCCATCACGAAACGGTGGATGTCTCTCGAACATTCGTGTACGTCCTTTAATCCCTAGCGTGACCCAATCGGTTTAGTAGTTAGCGCCAGAATATATACAATCCAGGCACAGGTGGCTTACCTGGCACCATTTCGATAGTTCTAGAGCGCTCGATGATGCTATGTTCAACTTTCCCAACAAGCTAAGTGCCTCAATCCAGAACAAAACCGTCGGTCGAAGCAAAAAGGTCTCGAGAAGGTTCTCGAGTTCCCCCTTTTGACATTCAGTCAAGTGGCTGGTCCAATAGAGGCAGCTGTATCGTAGGTGCGGGCCAATCATAGTCTCGACTTGCTCGCTGAGCGTCAATATTTGACTGTTGGGTATATGCGATGTTTCTAGCCCACAGATGTTGAACTTCAGCTCGTTTATCATCGTCCGTAGGCAGCAGTGTGCGAATTTAGTGTTCTGCCGCTCCAGGTCCACGCAAAAGCGTTCTGATCTATCTGAGGAGATCATGAAGTCCGTGAATGAGTGGTGATAAACGCGTATGACCTCGCCGTTTGCGTGATCCGTATACAGCACCGAACCGAGACTATTCACCACAGACTGCAGAACGCTTCCCTTAAGTTGTTCGCCGAGCAGGTTACTTAGACCGGCTACTGACAGAGGTGTCCGAGTCGAGCAGACGATTATAGCGCCCAGACATGCTTGAACATATTGCACATCGTCCACGCCACCGTCTCCTAGACTAGCTTCGATTGCTGTCGTGTACAGGAAGTCCAATGAACTAGATGCGTGGTTACTTTTGACGACTGATGTAAAGCGCGCCTCGGGGTCGTGACCGCTCAGGATTAGGTCGCACGCAGTCTTAGCCCAAATGAACAAACCCGCGGCACGCTCGGTCAACACATTGGCGGCATCAGCGGGGAGACCCTTCGATTTGGAGCTAGCAAGCATGCGGTGCCGTATGAACAATTCAATATCATTTGAAGCATTGACCTCGTACACATTTCGTCTAGCAACTCCAGAAGCAGCATGGTCATCGAAGAATGATAAGATGTCCGGATCTGGTCGACTCGTGACCACGACTTTCAACCAGGGAACTAGCCGCGACATGCGATGGAGGTATGTAAGCAACTGGCGACGGCTTTCGGTGGTTCCGCATTCGTCCAGCGCATCGATAATCACGACTAGATTGGCAAGGGGAGGCATTCGGGACGCGCAATCCAGTGGAGACTTAATCAAGCTGTCGAACTGCGTTTGGATAGGAGAGCTGGACAGTCCAGAGTCTGCGCGAATAGCCTCCGCGACTGACTTGGCATATTCGGAGTGTCGAGAAGTCAATCCATGGACTATCGTCGTGAGCGCACGCTGAGGGTCGCGGCGCTCTGGGCTGTCGCGCTTGCAAAAGAAACCGGCCCCAAGGACTTTCCTGTCGACAAGGTCCTGGCAGACAGAAGTTGCGATCGAGCTTTTCCCGAGGCTCGCCTGTCCGTATACCCAGAGTAGACCATCGGGCGTATCTCGCTGTTGGCACCAATCCACGATATCCTCGATGATACCCGTGCGCGTGTCCGGGAGACAGCCGCGCGCAGGGTCATATCGGGCAGAGCCAACAGGCTTCAGCTGGTTCAGCAGGCCACGTTGCTCTAGTTGGAAGTTATCGCACGGTGAGACCCGGATAAATAGCCTGAGTACGACACTTACCATTAGTAAGTAGCACCTCGTGAACGGCATTTACTACCTCAAGGACCTGAACGCCTACGCCTTGGTTGAGATCATCTCTGAGACTCTTGAGCTTCTTCAACAGATCGTCTACTTGTTCTTGCGCCTTTGAGCCTACGACGGCGCGCAAACCCTGGACTGCGGATCCGAGAGGTCAACTCGTGTCCTAGGAGATGTATGGAAGCACCCACCAGGTCCTCCGTCTGACCTGTATTCGATAACGAATCTCGACGCATCTTCGATCAGGATCAGCATGGTCCCTACTATGTTCTTCAGCTCAGGCATCCTTGCTGCCTCTCCGATGCGCTCGGCGATCGGGAGCTGACTCGCGAGACCGAGAACAAGTTCTTCTACGCTGGCGTCGCACCCCTCTTGTTTTTCGAGAGCCTTTTTGATGAAGCCAGGATATCGTAAGCGAGCACTCCATCAGAGGGTTCCATCCACAGACCTTCCACGCTGAGTTAAACACCTCAAACGCTATCTTTGCTGCGGGATGTAGCTAACAAAAACGAGGGCAGTTTAGAATACCTGGCCCATAGATGTTTTCTATCCAACTTACCTCTGACGCTGCCCCACCGATATCCATAATTGTCTGAAGCACATCCCGGGCCGGGCCAAGCTTTTCCAATAGTCTCGTCTTTTTCTCCATTGCCTGTGCTTGGATGAGGACCGTTCCGGCTGCCCGTTTGGCCTTATATGGCCAGTCAGTTTGGCTGTCTCAATATGAAACAATTCAACACACCGCTTCGGACGTAGGGAATGATAGCACGGCGGTGAACTGATTGGGTACAAAATCTATGTCGGATCAATACCATAAACTTGGGGCTACGCTCAAACCAAAGTATAATTGACGCCTCACCGAACCTAGCCTCAGTTTGGCCCACAACTGTCGATACAGCGTATTCCAACGTGCCGATGCGTTTTGCAGTGAATAACCCCTTATCGTAGACTCGAACCTCCACACGAGAACTTGAGTTAACATCGCTGAAAATCAAAGAATTTTCAATTGTAAAAACATAACCTCGTAAAAAGGAAGATATCGCACCACAGTATTGCCCTATCCCAGATTAGCGCTTCACCTTGTTTGATAGTCGAAAGCCGGTGAGCCTCGTGTCCGTCGACTAGAATCTTCAAAGTGATATCGTGGGTTGAAGTTGGTGGCTCGAGCCTAATATCTAAGGTAGGCGGAGTCAGCGGAGATACGAGTATCTAGATCTGACTCTGGAGCTCGATACGAACTGGTGATGCGGTGTCGGAATTGGCCCGTGTTCTCTCCGGGAGTGTTAGAGGCCATACTTGTCGTGATTGGGCGCGATCAATGCTGCAGGTGGTGTATGGGGTGTTGGTTGCGGTTCAGGGGACCGGGAGCAAGTTCTAAAGGTAGATGAGCGCCGATGGCAGGAGGCGGGGCGAATCCTTGACCCTGGGAAATGGTCTCGTGACCTCTTGATCGTACTAAATCCAGAAGCGGCTGTCGGATTTCAGATTTGCTCAATCTCCTTGTGGATAGAATGGAGAGCTCGAGCGCAGTTACTGCGATTTGCAAAAATCCATGCACTTAGCGCCCGAATGACAAAATTAAATCAAAAAACCGTAAGACTCGCCACCATCACAATTCTGAGTGTATGTAAACAAAACGAGGTGAGGAAAGGTCGGTTAACACAGGCAAAGGGCACCGGGAGGAAATGTTCATAAAATTCCAAGGTCTGCCGGAAAGGCCAATTTTCGGACTTCGGAATTCGGCCCATTTTTTTCTGCGATGCCCTTCACCCGTATTATGCGCCTCTATTGCGCTCTTTCCCCTATCTTTAGCATCAAAATTGAGGTTGCAAGGGATCTTACGCTCCTTGAATTTCTTTTATTTCACAGGCGCCGAGTGCATGAAATTTTGCAAATCGCAGTAAGAAACACTCGGAGGCGGATGCCTGCAAGAGACGCACGCGTTCTCCACAGGTGATGCGACCATGGGCATTAGTAACTGAGGCTGCGTAGGGCGCGAGTACTCATTAAAATAAGAAGTTCGGGACTAAAACTTAATGAGATGACCCAATGTTCACGGTGATATATCAATCCTTTCCGTCCAATCACTAATCAGTGGACACTAATATGTTGGCGTCATATTGCTGCTTAACCTCCACCTACTGCTTATTCTGTCCATTGCATTTGGGTCATACAGCCTCGGCGATGCTTTTGAGTTTTGTTAGATGTAAGTTCAATGACTACTCGTCGAGGGTTTCGTTATTATGTGGGCTCCGAGGAAGCATTAATTTATTCACTTGTGAACCTGGAAGATGAACCGCCCAGGAACAGGAAGAAAACAGATACGTCCCAACGTCCAAGTAACCCAAAGGGGACCTAGTGGGCACCTCTTTTAGCATTGTGGCGGGAGCAATCATTCCAGAACAACCTGTCTTTCATAGTAAGAAATCTTGGGCCGCTTGGCGGTAGTCGTAGGCTGTCTGTTGGACCCTCGTCTTAGGATCATGCACCAATCTCGAAACCTGGGAGTCTTTTTGGATAAATGAGTGAGATTATACGCCTTCGACTTCTTGGTTGCTTGATTTCTTGATTCCGTATCTTTGTCTCTTCGATGCCATCAGTTGTAGATGAGTGCATACTTAAGCACGACGTACATTCGTCTAGAAATTGAACGCGATATGTTTAACATATCGTCTGAGTTCTGAACCCAAGAGTGACACTATCTTGTCTCAAGGCTTTATAATATAGGGTCGGGTGTTTGTGGTCACGCCCAATTCACCAACGCACGACCATAAAATGTTATCGGGCTCGTAGATATAGTGATCGGTATGGAGGATGAGGAGTATCCCTCTAGTTTCCCACAGCGGATACATTGCGAATAAAGGGCAAATTGCGTCAACACTAGACATATATATGCGCAAGGAATCTTCATAGACTAACTGGTACTACGGAATCAGGCTGTCCAGAAAATATTCAAGATAGGAAACTTCATTTTGTGTTCTCAAACGTGTACAGGGGCAAATATTGGACGCCGACGTCTGCCCGAACAACACCCTCGCACCGGAAACCCCAGCACTCTACCTACCTCGATGTGCTATTTTTGCGGAGGACAGGCATCGTCATCTCGAGTCCGGAGGCCGCCACTTCCTAAATCCGGCCTTCCAGTTTACGTCGCCTCACGCCCAGGCCGCCCTCTTTGGTTTTGTTCAGGCTTACCGGCCGATTCAGTTGCATTTGATTAAATTCCTCGCTCACATAGATTTCCATGAAGTCCAATCAGTACGCGCCTGCGCGCTCTTCTCTCGTAGTACTCTTGTATAACCTCTGTGGCGTTATTTGTGTCTAATTACGGCCTGGCGCCCTGTTCTCGCTTGTTCTCTGCTCTCTCCTCTACCGTTTCGTTTCTTCTCACATAGTTAGGTGCCGCAACATAGGGCGAAGCCCCAAAACGACCGAAAATACAATTCGATGTCCAAAAAAGGGGACAAATGTACTTGAAAATTCATCGCAAGGCCACACCATTTCGACGAGCCTCACACTTACCTCGAATCAGAACCACAAAAGGAGTCCAAATCTCACCCTCGATATCATAGTCAGTCTCCTCAACCAACCCATCCCCCGGTAAATAATTCTGGGCGCATATACCCGTGGCTCAGACTGTCGACTTGCGATTGTGAATACTTGTCCTCTTTCTACATCTGGTTTGGAATTATACGGGTATGGAGATAGGCGGAAGATATCTTTGTTTTATGCCCTTTCACAAGGCTCGCATTGGCGACGATCAAAATAGCTAGTCCAGGTGTCTTGAATAATTCAAAAATGTGTCTCATCTGAAGGCATTCTTAGGTTAAGAGTCAAGGGCTTGGGTGTACTGAACCAGCAAAAATGTATAATGCAAATGCTGCGTATAACTGATCTGACACAAAAAGGGTTTCGTAAATCATGATAGCGAGTCTAGAAATACCAAGAGCACCAATTATACATGTTGCGGGGTATATACAGAGGTCCAGTTATCGCCATGGACGAATTTCGAGGAGTCAATACCAATTTGCTTGTGCCGAGCATCTCTGGATATCACAAATAGCGAGTTATCAACAAGATCCCGCCGATACAATTCTGGGAGCCATAGAACAAGGGCCCCCGTAGCCTTGTTAGAAACCCAACCATCGGCGGAGAGACTTCCCGACATATGGGAAGTGTTATATGATTGTCTTGACGGGTGTGGTGCTACCAGATCCCCCGATTGCTCGACCTTCGTTTCGAGAATAGAAAAAATGGGCCTATTATTGTCGGAGAATGCAACTGACTGGACCCAATCGGAATTTCCGCTGGGAGTATCATTAGGTGGTGCACCGGTGGGCGCATCCCACACTCGCACCGTCCCATCAACGGAACCAGAGATGATATGGAGACCATCAGGGGAGAACCTAACAGATAGGACCCATTCTGAATGTCCGACCAAGCAGTTGCCAATTGGTGCACCGGTGTCTGCGTCCCACAAACGCACCGTGTTGTCTCTCGAGCCAGAGACGATGTGACGGTCGTCGGGGGAGAACCCAACGGACAAAACATAGTCCGAATGCCCGACTATAGGGTCGCCAAGCTGCGCCCCAGTGTCCGCATCCCACATTCGCACTGTCTTGTCATCTGAACCAGAGACAATACGGCGACCGTTGGAGGAGAACGCAATAGACCAGACATAGTCTGAATGCCCAACCAGAGGGTCACCAACCGATTTGCCAGTGTCCGTATCCCACACTCGGACCGTGTTGTCTTCCGAACCAGAGGCAATGCGGCGGCCGTTGGGAGAGTAGCCAACCGACAAGACGGGACCTGAATGTCCGATCAGAGGATCACCGAAGGGTATGCCAGTGTCTGCGTCCCACACCCGCACTGTCTTATCAGCTGAGCCAGAGACAACGCGGAGACTATCAGGAGAGAACCCAACAGAGGTGACGAAGCCTGAATGCCCAACCAGAGCAGCAATAAGTGTCGCATTGGAGTCTGCTTCCCAGACTCGCACTGTCTTGTCTGAGGCGCCAGAAACGATACGGCGGCCATTGGGAGAAAACTCAACTGACAAAACGTGGCCCGAATGTCCGACTAGAGGATCGCCAAGCGGTATGCCGGTGTCCGCGTCCCACACTTGTACTGTCTTGTCATCGGAGCCGGAGACGATGCGGCTGCTGTCACGAGAGAACCCAACTGAATTGACATAACCAGAATGGCCAACGAGAGGTTCACGCAGCGGTGTGTCAATTTCTGCATCCCACACTCGCATCGTGTTATCATCGGAGCCAGAGACGATTCGGCGGCCATTGGGAGAGAACCCAACTGATCGGACAAAGTCTGAATGTCCAATCAATGGGTCACTGGACGGCGTACCGGTTTCCATGTCCCACACCTGGATAGTATGGTCTGCCGAACCGGAAACAATCTGGCGGCCATTGGGAGAGAACACTACCGAGTAGACGGAATCTGAATGTCGGACCATAGGATGACCCAGCGGTGCGCCGGTGTTGGCATCCCATAGTCGCACTGTGTTGTCGCCCGAGCCAGAGACAATGAATCGATCGTCAGGAGAAAACGCAACCGAAGTGACCCATCCCGAATGTCCAGATAGAGGATTGCCAAGCGGTGCGCCGGTGTCTACATCCCACACTCGTATTGTCATGTCTCCCGAGCCAGAGATAATGCGACGACCATTAGACGAGAATCCGACTGAAAGGACATAGCCAGTATGTCTAACCAGTGGTGCACCAACTAACGTATTGCTATCGGCGTCCCACAAACGCACGGTCCTGTCATCCGAGCCGGAGACAATGTGGCGACCGTTGGGAGAGAACGCCACCGAATTAACTGGGTATGAATGTCCGACCAGAGGGTCACCAAGTAGCACGCCGGTGTCCGCGTCCCATATTCGCACTGTCTTGTCTTTTGAGCCAGAGATAATGCGGCGACCATTTGGGGAGAACGCGACAGACCAGACAGATTCTGAATGTCCAACAAGAGGGTTACCAAGCAATTTGCCGGTATCTGCATCCCACATTCGCACTACCCCATCTGATGAGCCACTGACAATCTGCCGACCATCCTTCGACAGTGCCATCGCCAACACACCCGCGGGATGCGAAATGCTACGTAACCAAGGGGACCACACCTTTTCGCCGCCTTTTGTCACCACAAGCGTATTCTGAAAGCTAGGTCGAAGGCGTTTGATGAATGATGTGTCTGTGGGGCAAAATGCCAGCGCAGAAACATAGATGTGTGGTGTGCTTTCCGATATTGGGTCATAAAACGCCATCACAAATCGGTGGATGTCTCTTGCACATTCGTTCACGTTTTCTAATTCCTGGCATGACGGAATCGGCTCAGTCTTCATTTGCAGCGCTCTCACAAGCAGACGCGTTTTGCTTACCTGGCACCCCTCCGATAGCTCCAGGGAACCAGACGTCGCCGCATCTAGCTTTCCCAATAAGCTGAGCACCTCGATCCAGAATAAAACCATCGGTCCGAGCAAAAAGCATTTGAGGACATCGTCAAATTCCCCCCTTTTAGATTCAGTCAAGTGGCTGGTCCAATATAGGCAGCTGTAGCGTAGATGAGTGCTGATTGCCGTTTCGATCCGCCGATGCAGGTTCGGTACTTGGCTATTGCGTATATGCGATGTTTCTAGCCCACAGATGTTGAATTTGAGCCCCTCTATCATTGTCTGCAGGCAGCAGCGTGCGAAATCGGTATTCTGGCGCTTTAGGTCTATGCAAAACCGTTGTGACCGAACTGGTGACGTCATGAAGTCGGTGAACGAATGATGATAGACGCGTACAACCCCTCCATTGGCGTGATCTGTATATAACACCGAGCCCAGGCTATCCACAACAGACTGCAAAACGCCCTCCTCCATTTGTTCGCCAAGCAGATTATTTAGACTGGTCACCGACAGAGGGGTCCGAGTCGAGCACACGATTATCGCCCCAAGACATTCTCGAACGTATTGAACGTCGTCTGCGCCACCGTCTCCTAGACTAGTCTCGATTGCCGTGGCGTATAGATTGTCGAGTGGGCTAGCTGTCTGGTTCCCTCCAATAACTGAATCAAAGCGCGCCTTAGGGTTGTGACCGCTTAGTATAAGCTCACACGCAGTCTTGGCCCAGATGAACAAACCAGCGGCACGCTCAGCCAAGACACGGGTGGCATTGGCAGGGAGACGTTTTGACTTGGGATTGGTATGCATGCGGTGTTGTATGAAGAATAGTATATCGTTGGAAGCATCATCTTCATACACGTTTCGTCTAGTAACCCCAGAAGTAGTATGGTCGTCGAAAAAAAATAAGATGTCTGGATCTAGCCTACTGGTGATCACAACCTTCAACCAAGGGACTAAGCGTGACATGCGGTGAAGGTATGCCAGTAACTGGTGGCGGCTTTCGGTAGTTCCACATTCGTCCAATGCATCGACAATCACGACTAGATTGGCAGGGAGAGGCACCTGGGATGTGGACTCCAGAGGAGATTTAACCAAGTTATCGAACTGTGTTTGGATGGGGGAGCTGGGTAGCCCAGAGTCAGCGCCAATCGCTTCCGCGACAGATTTGGCATATTCCGAATGTCGAGAAGCTAATCCATAGACTATCGTCGTGAGAACACGCCGAGGATCGCGACGCTCCGGGCTGTCGCGCTTGCAGAAGAACTCAGCTGCGAGGAGTTTCCTTTCGACGAGCCTCTGACAGACAGATGTTGCGATCGAGCTTTTCCCAAGACCAGCCTGGCCGTGTACCCAGAGCAAACCATCAGATATATCTTGTTGTTGGGACCAATCCACGATCTCCTTGATGATATCAGTGCGCGTCCCCGGGAGACAGGCGTGCGCGGAGTCGTATCGAGCAGAGCCAACCGGCTTCAGTTCGTTCAGCACGGCACGTTGGGCTAGCAAACAGGCGTCACAAAGTGAGACACGGGCGAACTGCTCAAGTAGGAAGCATACCGTTTGTAAGTAGCACTTCATGAACTGCCTCCACCGTTTCATGTACCGCATCCACCGTCTCGAGGGTCTGAACGCCTACGCCTCGATCGAAATCCTCCTTGACAGCCTGAAGCTTGTCCAATAGACCCTGTACTTGGTCTTGAGCCTTCGAGCCTACGACGGCACGCAAATTCCGCACTGCAGAATTTATAGGTTAGCTGGTGTCGCGCAAGACATATGTGGATGCCTACCAGGTCCTCCGTCTGATTTATATTCCACAACGAATTTCGACACATCCTCGATCAAGTTCAACATAGTGGCTACTGTATTCTGCAGCTGAGGCAGCTTTGCTGCCTCCCCAACCCGCTCAGCGATCGGGAGTAGACTTGACAGACCTAGGACAAGCTTCTCTACGTTGTCGTCCAACTGTTCTTGCTTTTCGAGAGCCTGTGGTAGAAGTCATGGTATCGTATGCTCATCCCGTACACACGAGCCATCGTAACTCACCTGCCACGCTAATTGAAACGCGCCAAACGCCACCTTCGCCGCAGGGTGTAACTAATAGAACGAGCGCAGTTCAACAATCATGTTTTGATATATCGAATATCGTACCCACCTCTGATACTACCCCACCGACGTCCATAACTATCTTGAGTACGTCTCGGGTCGGGCCAAGTTTTTCCAGCAGTCTCTTTTTCTTCTCCTTTGCCTGCGCTTCGGCGAGAGCAGCTGCGGGTGCTCGTTTGACCTAAAACAGGTCGGTCAGTCTGGCTATCGTGGTTTGGATCGAATCGACCCACCGCCTCGGGAGTGGGGAATGATAATACAGCGGTGAATTGCTTGGTGTCAAAATCTAAGGAGACCGATTAAATAAGTATGGGGACACGTTCGAGCTTAGATAGACTTGGTCGCTCACCGAAGCTGGCCTCATCTTGGCCCGCAATCAGCAATATAGCGTAATTCAACGTTCCGATCCGTTTAACGCTCAGAATTTGCTTCTCGTACACTCGAATCTCCACATGAGAACTTGATTGAACGTCACTGCAATCCGAAATAAGGTTAATTATGAGAGAACCGTGTTGCACGTTGGAAGATTTCGAACCAGGTTATCGCCCTGTCCCAAGATAGCACTTCACCGTGTTTGATGGGCGGAAGTCGCTGGGCCTCCTTTCCATCAACAAGGATCTTCAGAGTGATATCACGGTTTGAGGTTGACGGCTCGAGCCTAATCTCTAAATAGGCGAGGGGGGGGGGGGGTCAATCGCAACACGGAGCGTCCAATTCTAGTACGAACTTGTGATGCGATGCTTGAATTGACTTAGATGCCCTCCAGGAGTCTGAGACGCCATAATTGGTGTGGTCGTGCGCAATCGATACTGCACAGCAATTTATGAGGTGGTGGTGGTTAACATAATCGATAGCGATCTCGTTGGGGGCTTAGCGCCAATGGTCCCGTGATCTACAAAGTAGATAGAGGCCGTGTCAGATTGTCGGATTTCAGACGCACGCAATTGAACATATTGTGAATATAATAGAGTTGGGAGAAGGTCTGTGTATATAATTAACACCAGAGAAAGAACGGCGGGTCTAGTTCAGTTAAGATATGTTTAAAAGATGATTTTATAGAATGCACGAACTCTCGAGCAGTCATGGAGATTTGTGCGGGAGCTAGGTAAGGGACTAGTAAAGAGAACATAGATACACACCAGAAAGGAGCTACAAACCAAGCGGTAAATCACAGATTAACGATAGCATGACGTTTACGGCATCGCACCGTTTACCGTTGTGTTTGTTTTCAGAACAAAAGGTGACTTCATGAATTCGTATATCTGATAGTTGCTTGCCAAGAGCGTCAATAGTACCCGACCTTGGAAAGGCTTTATCTGATCAATTGGAGTGTTTGGAAGATCGAATGTACCGGGAATACGAAAGTAATCGGTACGCTTCGAAGTCGAGGCAACGAATTAAAGGACATATGCACGCTTCATATAGCATTCTATCTACACTATAAATTCCAGAGCCACGTCGCCCTTCTAAATTTCGTTTATGACAATATAGTATGCTTTGTGACGATGCGATTCGCTATATGGAATTCTTTCCGCCTTAGGTCCATGCAAGTTTTAGGCTACCTCAGACTAAGCAGGTAAGATATTAAGCAGTATTATATATAAGTTAAATAGTAATACCGCAAGTCAGCTAACATCAGGCGCGACTTCCAGATTCGAGCAAGATACTATCAAACGATATTTTCGCAAAAGTATTCGGACCGATGGTCTTTCGTGGCCAAGCCCCGAGATTGAGCTCACAGAATTCCGCCTCCGCTACGGATAACACGTACCTTGCTTGTCTCAAGGGCGTGAGATACCAACACGTCAATTTGGGGCTAGCAACTCGAGGAGCGCCTCCAGGCGGCATATACTTTGCGACGAGGTTGTTAATGCCTAGTAGACAGATAAAGAGGTTCACCTAAGTTGTCTGATTCACTGACTAACCTACCTATGCTTGGATCGAACCACTTCTCCTTAAACAGGCCTGAACTTTGCAAAATATCTTTCACTATTTTTCTTTGGAGCCATAGTTGTAGAGACATGTAATTTGTTTGTATCGCCACCATAACCCTTGATTCAGCGAACTATGCTAGGCGTGAGCTTTTCTGGATACTTATACCCTTCATCGCGCCTTCGTGGCTCATCAGCATCAGCTCTCACCAGAGAAGGGCTCCTCAGTATCTAAAGATGAAATTGCATCTTCATCTATGGCTTCAACGTCGTCGCGCGCAAGGAGATCCTCTAAAGCCGATCCGCTGAGGTTCGCTCCGTACCCGTTTATTACTATATGCGCAATTAAAAGATGTCGGGAAGATGTTAAATCCCAGAGAGCAAATGACACTTACCCCCGAGCTGGCAGACAACTTCGCATTTTGATGATGTGTTGACGTACTTGATTTTCTGCTCCCGCATCCAGGCCATGTGACTCGCCGTATCGGCGGTCTCCTTCAATGTCACCTTCGAGGCAAAATGGCTGAGAGTTACACAAAGAAGTTATGAATAAAAACCTACTATATAGGAGTCGGCTATGGCACGTTCTGGGGCCTTGGTGATAGTGAGAGCACTCGAAGGTTCGCTCATGATCGCGTTGAGAATCAAGGTGTACGAGGACTTGCCGTACACAAATTAACACCATTCATACGAACAGTATTAGCATGACCAAGGTGATAGGTAAATATGCTGAATAAACTCACGTTGCAATCGAAGGAGGTGGTGGCGCGAAGGAGGAAATGAAGAGGGCGAATTGCAAATTAACTGGTCAAGCGGGGAATAAGGCACCGACCTGAGTCAGCCCGAGTCCGGGCGCGCATCAAGCTTGATACATGTGATCAGACTATTGAGCTTCTGTTGGACATAATAGACTTCACAAATTACTACCATATCGCTATATAGGGGGTCAACTTCCGTTGACCCGTCAACGGGATATTGACGAGACCGGCGTGATGTTGTCGTCCGTCCAAGGAATAAGCAAAGTTTAAACCGACAACCTACCACACGCCGTTGGTATTGCCCGCACCAACCCCTCCCCTCGTTTTCCTCTCTCGAAGTGAGAGCCAACGACTTATCTATTTGAAGCTTGCGAGGGACAAATATCCGGCGCAATGTATGTGTGCCATGCCAGGCGTTCCAAAATTGAGTGAAGCTACCGTTGTATCAGCAAAAACCCATTTGGGGATTTGAGGGCACCGATCAAATCGCTGACGATTCGAACCTCCCACAGGACTTGGATATGATTTTCCTAATTGGGAACATAGGCCGTGGTAGCTCAGTTGGGAGAGCGTCAGACTGAAGATCTGCAGGTCGTTTGTTCGAACCAGACTCATGGCATTTATTTTTGGCTCCTGAGGTCGCTTACATTGGAGGTTCGCCCCACCCAGTTTGAGGTTTCGTTCGATCCCAGCTCGCGGTAAACTTTTTGAAGTATATTATCCGGCTTCTGGATTGCAATATTCCAATGTATGCGATGTTATTCTTGGGTGGAGATTACGTCACTCAAACCTTTTTCTTTACGGTTGTTATTTCATCTCATCAATTTCGATCCATCCGGAGCTGTATTGAAATCAAACTACCCCCTATATCTCAGGAGTCTCAGATGCCCCGCTGACTCTTACCACGACCACCACCTCAAGAATTAACTCCAGGCTACTGTTCAATCCATCACCCACGACCAAGACAACCACGTTCATTACACTACCAAAACATTGACTATGAATACCCACTTTCAGCCCACCTCGAAGCCTAACAGCCAGCTTGCCGATGCCAACCGCCACCGATTTGCTACCCCTTTACGCAGGGCTTTCAAGCGGCTCAAGGTTACTCGCAAGAAACCGACCTCTGGTGCCGCTACGCCTACGACGGGGCGCCCTCTCGGCGATCGTACAAATAGTGGAGGTCGCCCACCTGCTCAAGGAAACGTGGCGGAATTGGGAGAGGGGTAAGTCCGGAGTTACGATTAAGCGGACCGTGCGTAGCTGATTATTATCCTAGTCTCAATCCTCCCCCCGCGCCTCGTCCTCTTCGCCTGGCCTCTCCCGCAGTCCCACCGTCCCCCGTCTCACCGCTTCCTGTGGCTTTATCCCGCTCGAGCAACCTCCTGACTATTCGCTCGGAGAGGCTCAGCACCTCAGGCTCTCAGAATTCTATCCAAGGTCTCGCGAATGATGACGCTGCGCCTTCGTCTTCGTCCCCTCTCGCCCCTATGCCCCGTGGCAGTCTCTTCCGACTTGGTCTGACCCCTGTCCAATCGGTGCGGTCAATGCAATCGGCAGCGTCCCATGCTACGGCCACCGGATCAGGGTTTGCCCCTGCTCTGCAAGCTACGCAGCGCGTCTCGACTATAAACGTGGCGCACCAGACTGCAGGGGTGGATATGCTGGATATCGTCGATATGGATCTTGACTCTTGTACCGCCAATCCAGGGGAGATCACGCCGACTCCACCTTCCCGTACGAGCTCGGAACGATGGCTTCCCCCTCTCCCGCTCGATCGTCGGGTTATCAGCAATACGTCTACAAGGGCTGTATTTGAAGGTCGTCCCTTGGCTGGTGAGCGCCGTCGCACGAGTTTTATGTCCAAGCTCGTTGGAAGCGCGTGGGGTCTTGCTGGGATGGGATTTACTTCGATGCATGCGCAGCGGCGGTCGGCCATGATCTCTCCTCCCGCTGTGGACGAGAATACTCCTGCGATGGGATCGTTGCCTTCTATCCCACTTGGGAAGGGCTCGATTGAGCAAGCTGTGTTTGGGTCGCGCCGGACGAGCGTTCTGTCGTATGGGTCGAACCCGCTCCCGCCTGCGAATTCGACGATGAGGATGACGGGAAGCAAGAGCGGGAGAGCACTAGAGGAGTTTGAGACTGAGCCCTGTGCGAATGAGCCCGCAGAGAGCTCCAAGGTTGAGGAACGCCCCAAGAAGAAAATGCGCAATTGTGTGAACGAGGTGGGTATATTGATGTATGCGTCTGACCTGGGCTGATTTGAGGGATTTATTTTAGCATTTTATTAGGTCGACTGCGCCGAGTCCGACGCCGACGAGGGTAACGAGGGCTATGGCCGCTCGTCAAGTCGATGATGTTACTACGCCCACACGGGTAACGAGGTCTGCGTCCAAGCGACTTGCAGAGTTGGCCAATACGCCACGGGGCTCGTACGACGGTGGGGCGCGTCGCTCTAAGAGCTTGAAACGGCTCTGAATCCCTATACGGGTTGGGACCACTCACCACCCGCTTGTCATTCCTTTTGAACTGTATTACTGTATCCTTATCTCTCGCCGTAGCTACGGTCGATGTATTGTTCCAGCTTGACGATTCGTAGCTAGTCATTTCTTTGTGGGCCAAGTGGGATCCGTTAAGCGCCGGTGATCGATCAGTCAAAACAAAGGACGCTGAGTATGTGGCTTTGGGGTCGAGGTCTTTGTTACGGTCCAGCAGGCTGAGCGAAGTGATGTACAAATAGGAGTGGATCCGTGTGGGGACTAGCTTCATACCCGCTGCGTTTAGTATTTAGGATCGAAGGAAGCCGGCTGTCGTATGCGCCCTGCTTATAGTCAATAATCAACGGATTAATTTAGATTAACATTTCATTGGTGAGTAATATACAGATATTCATTTCGTGGGGGGCATTCTAACACACCTCAAGATAAGATAAGGATATGCCGCAACTCACGAGAGAGCTCATAATCAAGCAACGGAAAGCGAACGGCTTACCATATCCTACCCCTCCGTCGTCTGCTCGCTCTGTGTCACCATATCGATCGCCGTCGCCGCAACCTTCTCGAACCACCGAATGGAGCTCGCCTGGAGCATCTAGCAGCTCAGCTCCGCCGCATATCATTCGCCGACCTGCACGTCGGGATAATCCAGAGGCAGGGAAGTGCTGGATACCGACTCTCGACGAGGTCGCGCGCGCCGATCCAATTCAGTGTGTCTTGATTTTTCAACGACTCGCAGACGAGGCGTACCGAGACGAACAAAGGACATGTCGATCACGAGGTTCCAGTAGCAAAATGAGCGCTAGAAAACCGGAGCGTAGAGCTACGAGGAGGGAAGAACGGAGTACTCCAAGACGACGAGAATCTACGCCAGTCCCAGTTACGAAGTCGGGAGGGTCGTCTGTAGGGATTGGGGCGCTTGCGCTGCAGCTTGTTCGACCATGCGCGTCACATCTGTCGCCACATCCAACGATTTCGAGTCCACAGTGGCCTGTCCCGGCGCCTGAGATGGGTAGGTCGGGTCTTTCCGATTCGCCTGAACTAAACGAGAAACACTTTGGCCTCGAGTGGTGTTTGAATGTGCCTGAATCTCCAAAATCAGAGATATGGGCGGCGGGAGAGTCCGGGCCGTCAGAGGAGGTCATTGCTAGGTGGATCGAGGAGGATGCGGAAAGCGAGAGGAAATTAAAGGAGGAGCGAGATTGGAGGTTTCGGTTTGTGGTTGGGTGATCTGAGGCTGAGGATTCTCGTTTGTGGATTTGTTCCGTGTATCTATAGCATTTTTTTACGTTTGGTAATTTTCAATAATTTTGAGAAATGAAAAAGATAGCCCTGCGAGCATTCCGGGTATGGTTGGGGCGGCGATGCTGGGTGGAGGCAGGTCGAAGAAGATGGCGGAGTCTAAGCGCCGAGAACACCCCGCATGACATAAGCTCTCGAAAATTGTTTGGCAATTCCACTCTTTCCACCACCCGCGACCAAGGATCCCCCAGTAGTGAGGTCGAATCACCTACCTAACTCCATGTCTACTCCCAACCCCAAAGCATTCCCCCTTGCTGATGCTAACCTTACCAACCAGGTATGTTTGCCTTCTGTTTCTGGAGAGCTTTGCGCTTACGGGTTGTTCGACAGATTCTGGACTTGGTGCAGCAGGCCGGACAGTATAAGCAGTTGAAGAAGGGTGCCAACGAAGGTATGACTCATTCACCATTTGTTGTTTGGGCCCTGGGTTAAACTCCCTCCCCAGCTACCAAGACGCTCAACCGCGGTATCGCCGAGTTCATTGTGTTGACCGCCGACACCGAGCCCATTGAGATTCTGTTGCACCTTCCTCTTCTGTGCGAGGACAAGGTGCCTATTTTATCTTGTCCTCAGGCTACTTCTCGCTAATGGATGTTAATCCAGAACGTCCCATATGTCTTCGTTCCCTCCAAGACGGCCCTCGGTCGTGCTTGTGACGTGACTCGTCCCGTGATTGCTTGCTCCGTTACGACCAACGAGGCTCGCGAGCTCCAGTCTCAAATTGAGACCATCAAGCGTAAGATTGAGACCCTCCTAATCTAGGAGTTAGACATTCTACGCACGGGAATAGGAAATTTGTGATGTATTCTTGACCAATGACATTTGCATGATATTAACTCGAGGTGTGGCGAAATTAGCTTGGAGATGTTTGATTAACGAAATCAATGACGCCTAGACGCTCGTCTTTCTACACATAGAGGTGGCATCTATTTTGTTTGGATTCACGTTTAGGCGCAGGTGGCTCGAATCTGGAGTGGCTACCCAGGCGGGTCATCATTAGTCAGCAACTCCCACCCCACGGCGAATTGTAACTCACCCACATTAACCTATGGCTGCTTCAGCGATCAACAGCTTGACCCAGGACCCACCTCAAGAGGATTGGAAGACTCGCGCTCGAGCTCGAAAACAACAACAGTTCGACTCGATTCCTGTCGAATGGAGGATCACTGTGCCAGAAGACCGACAAAATGTTACTCGGGTTCTTTACGAGTGTGGACTTCTTACCCCGCTTGAAGTAGAGATTACGGATACGTTGGATGTCGAGGAGATTCTTTCAAAGCTGCGATCTGGGACTTGGTCTAGCGTACAGGTGACGACGGCGTTCTATAAACGAGCTCTTATTGCCCACCAAACGGTGAGACTACGTCATTCATCATCTCAGCCCTGATTAATTGACGTTTTTCTTTCAGACTAATTGCTTGACAGAAATATTTGTCGAGCGAGCTCTGAAACGTGCGGCCGAAATGGACGAGTACTTGGCAGATAAGAAGAAACCCAAGGGGCCACTACATGGTCTCCCGATTAGTCTGAAGGATCAGTTCACGATGGAAGGGCTGGAGACCATCAACGGTATGTAGTTAATTTCCTATTCATAGGGTATATCTGAAGATCCCCCAGGTTATGTCGCCAATATTGGGGATTTTGCCACTCAGGATTGTGTCCTTGTTGAGGCATTATACGAGCTCGGCGCGGTACCGTTCGTTCGGACGAACGTTCCACAGACTCTCATGGCAAGTCGACCTACAATGAATCTCCTCGATTGACTGACATCCTGGAATTAGTGGGGAGAGACGTACAACAACGTATTCGGCCGAACATTAAACCCGTACAACCTCACACTCACCTCTGGCGGATCATCAGGTGGGGAAGGTGCCTTGGTTGCAATGCGCGGAAGTCCCCTTGGCGTTGGAACAGATATTGGAGGGTACGTCCTCCTATGCTCGCCATGGTTCTATTATCGACTAACACTATCACAGATCTGTGCGTATCCCAGCTTCGATGTGCGGGATATACAGCCTCCGACCCTCGTACTGTCGTCTTCCTTACTACGGAGCGCGAAACTGCCTAGAGGGCCAAGAGAGTATTATGAGCGTTCTAGGTCCCATGACGAATTCTTTATCAGGATTAAAAATATTTACCAAAGTTAGTGTCCTTCATTCACTGCTTTGATCGAGGAATTTAACCTCGACAGATAGGCTGTGATAGACACCCGTCCATGGATCCATGATCCGCTATGCATTCGAAAAGTGTGGGACGAGGAAGCTTATCAACTCGTTGAACACGGTGGCCGAGGGGGACGGAAATGCTTTGCGATGCTTTACGACGATGGGTTAGTTAAGCCAAACCCGCCAGTTTATAGGGCGATGGATATAATGCGTAAGGCGCTGGAAGCAGCTGGGCATGAAGGTATTTCATTTTATAAGATATCTTCCTTCGTTGAACTAATTGGGTGATCGTAGTTATCGAGTGGGAGAATCGCAAACACGAGGAGATATTCTATAATGTGGTATGTACTGTTTTCTAATCTCTACGCACTAGAGTTCCTAACCATTGATCACAGGAAAAGCAAATCTTCCTTGCGGATGGAGATGAGGACTATCGCCGCGAATGCGACCTCAGTGGCGAGCCGCGCATTCAGACTATGGATCCCGCGCTGTACTCCCACGAACTTCACGATCCAGCTACCAATAAAGGGATTGACATTATTCCTCGTAAGCGTCCCACCTAACGTCATGATTTTTTGCTGAGTCCATTTTTTATAGCGTTAACCGTATGGGAACTTTGGCAGCTTCATAAAACGAAGCGAGATCTCAGAAAGGAGTACCTGGATCATTGGCAGTCTACCATCAAGCGAACGACGACGGGAAGACCTGTGGACGCTGTGATCTCTCCAGCCGTTCCATACGCCGCGACTCCACATGGCAAGAACTCGTACGTGGCCACTAGACTTAACATACTGCTTTCTGAAATGGTACCCGGATTTTAGCTCTCCATTTTATACCTCACTGTGGAACGCAGTTGACTATACTGTGGGCGTCATACCGGTGACCACGGTTGACCCCGAGCTGGATCTACCTGTACCCCCACACGATTTTTATAGCGATGAGGATCGAGATATATACAATCTATGTGAGCGACGTAATTTTTTGGATGTTCGACGTACCCCTGAGCATTTTATAGACAAACCAGAGGTATACAAAGATGCGCCGATTGGGTTACAGGTTGTTGGCCAAAGGTTGGAGGAAGAGGCGGTGTTAGGTGAGCGCCTATTCCCTGGAATGGTGCATTTATGCTGACATTGTGGGTATTAGGAATCATGGAGGAGGTTGACGACGCTCTTAAGCGTTATAAAGATAGCATTCGATAACTTGGCCAAAGATGGCCTCAAACCCCAAGCAGTGATTTCGTTGCAGGAGCGCCTTGACATGAAAGATGTCTCTTGTTCTGGTCTTGTATTTAATACCACCCTCTACGAAAGTTTACCAAGGGCTCGTGGCGCCGAGCTATCATCGCCGCCGAGCCATTGAGATAACTGCGGATTAAACAAAAATACGCACTTCCTAGGGTGCTTCGGGCTCGGGTTGGTGAGGTAATGAGCTGGTGTTTAGGCATGCTAAGTATGGTTGCCGACCTAGTTACACGGCCCAGTGCCCGAGAATATACAGTTGCAAAAATAGATGTGAACCTCTTCGCAATAGCCGACAGGAGTGTTAGGGCAGACTGTATGACCGAATAACGATGTGAACCTTCCTTCAGAATTATCCAACTGGCCTAATGATACTGCCCCTTATAGCTCTTTGAGTATCATTGGGTAACTAGCGATCGCCAACATGCTTCACTCTGCCTGTCTATTTTTTGCACCAAATAAGGAGCCTCACCGGGAATGAGCCATTCACTCGCCGGTCCGCACCCAAATGTTAACATTTATTGTGTCAAACTTCGCGACATAACTCGGTCAAATCGGTGTCCCATGTATTTCGATCCATGAGGTCCAGTCCTCAGAAGGAAAATGTTATCTCTCCTTATCTCGTGGAACCACATTCTACACATGCACCTTGCGTCACGGGTCTCGGTAATGACAGCTTTCATCAAATTCTTCGGACTCATGCTTCGGCCTGGAACAAAATGACTCAAGTTCAGTAAGATGTCCGCTTATCCTTCGGCTACAGTTCTAAATACGAACATCTCGTAATTCGGGTAGGTCTAGGGAAAGATAGCACAATTCAAGTTGTGCTCGTGGCCCATTCTCCAAAAGATTGAAGCACATGTGTACTGCATCGGTTTCAATCAAGGAGAACTGACCCTTCACTCTCTTGGCAACCTTCTGCGGGCTACTTGCGTCGGATGGACGCGCATATAGCCACACGTTCATCTATATAAACCGCCCACCCATACCAGGCCACTCGATTCGCAGGCCCACTTCTACCTGATAAATCCTACAACTCACATCCAGTAACATGCAGATCAAGGTTATCGCATCAATCCTCTCTCTTTCTCGCTAGCGCTGTGATCGCGGTGCCGGCCGACACTTGGGATGCAAGTAACATGATTAATTGATATCGTTGTAGCTCTGACATCTCATCACCAATATAAAGATAGAGGCTCGTAACCCTCTCGAAGAGCGCTGCTGCTTCCCGTGCAAAGCATGCTTCTGCTTTGGAATTTGCTCTTGCAAGCGTGATGTTGGACTTGACTTGGTAGGCCTCAAATCGCGTGCTGCTATTAAAACCAGACAGCTGAAACTTGAGATTATAGGAAGTTCGCAGGGCGGAATTCCCAGAACTTGCCGCTCGCTGCTAGGTTTATGCTGGAGGAGAAGGTTGTTTAATCTTGAATGAATTCATTATTTGCCAGCAAATACATCGTAAGCGCTAAAGGAGTAAACGATCCGACACTGCACTTGAAATAGCTTGTCAATCTCTACTTCTCTCTAGTCCAATTATTAGGGTCGAATGTCGTACCATTCATAGATCATAGACAAGGGAAGCCGGCAGCACCGTTGGTGTCCAGAACCATAAACTCGTCCGGGAGGAAAACATGGTTAATCAGGGAGGTCCTTTAGATTACAGCATATTCATATCACATCAGGCGAGGCTAATCCTTTGAGTAAACAAAGATCCCTTTTCCCAGTAGCTAATCCACTTCTCCGCATACTCTCTGCCCAGAATCGGCGCTTCTCTCAAAGATTTGCTCAAATTCTGAGCCTTGCAAGTATCCAGTCTTACCGTCCCACCTGCATCAACATCCGCGTGTTTTCCACTATTCCGTAGCACGGTGTCGGCTCGCACCATTCCGTCAAAAGTATCCTGGATTTTGGTGCTTGGATATTTCTTGTGTCTCTCGCTCTCAGGCCCCTCGAATTTAGAAGCCGCGCTGCTGACCCGCTCGTTCCATTCCTGGAACGGTACAGCTGTGAGAGGTCGATTGCCATACGTACGGGAGTTGAGTGCGTCCGCTATTGATTCAATCATATGCGACCACTGAATGGGGCGAGAGTGAGAGGTATGAATGACGGGGGGTAAGAGTGTGTCGGGAGTTATGCAAGCCTCAACGATAGAGCGAGCGGCGACATCTAGCGGAACCCAAGATACGCTCTATCACAGTGTTCAAGTTTCGTTAACACGATGATTGGATAATGCTTAATAATAGAACTTACTCCACTGGCGGAGGGAAGGCACCCTACGGACAAAGACGAGGCAACCATCGCCGGGACCCAGTCTGTAAGGGACCAAGCACCGCTTTTATTGTCCCCAGTCAGCTGTCCCAATCGCACTACGCAAGTCTCGAGACCGCTTGCTCTAGCTGACTCAAGAAGCTAAATGCGTCGCTTCCGTAAATATAGCGAAATCAAAGGCGTAATGAGAGACGTACCTTCTCAGTCACGAGCTTGCTCTGACCATAACCGATCCCATCTACGGCGTCTTCAAGCCTCAAGTATTCCTCTTTCAAATACCCTGATTTTCCGAAGCCCGCTGCCGATACGGATGAGGCAAAAAGGAAGCGAGGACGGACGGGGGAGCTAAACGCCAGGTCAAGTAAATTGCGCGTGCCCTGGATATGCGGGTAGAAAGACTGGAGACTGAGGTTGAAGTTGACCTGCCAAGCGCTCTGGAAGGTTGTCAATCTACGCGCTACGTAATACCAACAAAAAATTATAAAACTAACATGAATGATTGAAGTAACATTGTTTTGAATCTGTAGGTTTTTCAGTAGTTATTCAGGGCATCTTTGATAATGCATACACTCACTTCTTGGTACTCCTTCGTCTCTAGACCGAGCATCTCATCTCCTAGGTCCCCCTCCAACATGACTAGCTTCGGACTACCCAAAAGCCTTGAATCTAACATCCTATCCTCGAAGGCCGCCATTTGTCTCGCTGTAGTTGCACCTGCGGACTTTCTGTTGATCGCCCACACGCGTTCTACTCGATCGCTCCCCAACAACTCCGCAAGTAGATGTGAGCCAAGTCCTCCAGTAGTGCCGGTTACGAGCACTCGTTCCCTCTCTACGCTCTTGCGCGACCGTAGGGGTATTTTAGACCCCGTCCATGAGGAATCGTAATTCTGGATTGTAGTTCGGATTAAATCGAGGTTATTAGAGGACGAAGGTTGATTTCCCGTGCACAGGTCGATCACCAGGTCCGCGAGTTGCTCGGTCGTCGGGTGGGAAAAGATCGTCTGTTGGCTGATTTTCTCAGCTGCCTCGACTACCATCGTGTGTTCCGAAGAACGAAGTGCGCCTCGAAGCGTTCTCAGAAGTATTGTGGCGGTCAAACTGCCCATACCCGAGTCGCTTAGCTCGCATCCAAGTGAGAAAATCTTTCATGAACCATTACTAACCTATCCATCCCCTGCTGGAAGAAATCCGCGTTTACTCCGATGCTCCTCCCTAGAATTTCTTTAACGAGACCCCCGACCCAGCCTTGTATTTCCTGCTTGTCCGACCATATCCTCGGCAACTCCACACTCGGGCCTCGACTCACATCGCTATCGAGCGCGGCGTACATATTCTCAATCTCCTTCGCGTATGCGTTTAGCGCCGCCGAGCGTGACACAGTGCCTTTGGGTGTGCGTGGAAGCAGATGCGTGGGGTTCGTGAAGATAATGGCATTGCGGGTAATTCGAGAGTGTGTGAAAGAGATTTTGTTAGCTTGCTCGATATACGGCCTATGCGTGGGTGAGCAAGTGTGAGGAATCATATAAGTGGGGAGAGACGCACCAGATTTGCTCTAGGAGATTAGCACGGCCCTCTGGAGTTTGTTGTTTGTCCTTGACGTCGTCTGTCAGCTCAATGAGCACGCCAGTTTGATTGCGCTCGCGCCCGAACATAGCTGAATATTGTACGATCGGGCTTCGGAGGATCTCAAACTCTGCTCGAGCGACGGGTTGAGCAGAAAATTAGATTATTCTTGTCCGCAACAAATATCGGTTACTTACCCATAGGGATCGGGTTTGTTTTCTCTCCGTTCAGCAAGACAATCTGGTCGTCCAAACGACCAACGCTAAGTTAATGAATTTTGTGAGAACATATGGACGGGAGAAAGTGGTGGATGTATGCGTACATTTTCCATAGGTCAGGCTTGGAAGGGTGTCGTATAGCCAAGTCTTTCGTTCTATATCCTCGCGCACTTCCCACCTCCGAATTGATTACAAAAGGCTCGTGGATCTCACCCGCCTAAACACCACAGCTAGCCATATCAATACCAACTCTCGACCAAGGTAGAGACTAAGAACAGGTACGAACCAAGAATACGAGCTCGTGAGTGTCTTCAGCGTCATGCTGTGGCTCAAGAAGTGCCTCGACGCGTTCCGATAGCCGTATATACGCCCAGTCGTGGAGATCTTGCCGCAAAGGGTCGTACGGCGCGACGACATAGCCAAGTTCGGTGGCGCCATACCCAGAATGGAGCCGTACACCTATAACCATGTTAGACGCGCAGAAGGTACAGGAAGGTGAAAGAGAAAAACCATGGTCTGCTAGCGCATTTCCAACATGCTCCGCAAGAGGAGCCCCGCTGAAGGTCTAAACCGACGGGTAAATGAAACAGAGGCAAATAAAAAAAAAAACAAGCCAATCAGACGTACGATGCAGTTTAGTTTCTTAAGTTCAGAAATGGCCGTTTCATCCTGGGACCATGTCTATACAGGTCTATTAGTTTAAGAACCCGTTAGACGAGAAACCAACTAACCTCGAGAAACGCTGGGACAGAGATAAGGAACTCGCAGCGTGTATCTGCGACGGCTTGTATGGTAAGTTGTGCAGTGGGCACAACAGGTACATGCGCGTGGGTTGACTTTGGAGCAAATAAGACTTGCGTATAACCAATGAATAGCGGAGTCAGGTATTGAGTAAGTAGCCCCTAACGTGAAACCGGCTTTAGTAGTGCAAGTACGAATGGAAATTGATATTGCTGACTAGAACATGGAAAGTGGGCAACGCCATTGTGCCAACTCTAGTACCGGGTTTGGCATACATTGAGAGGGTAGCTGCGAAGAAGTTAGCTAGTCAGTAGCAGAATAACAATAGGACGTACTTTGTTTAATTACATTTTTGAAAATACCACTTTGGTGTTGGGGGATCGGGCGAGGCATACCTGTTGAGCCTGAGCTATGGAGTATGATAACCGTACTACTGTCACCGGTTACTCCTAGTTTCGGGAAGCGCTTGAAACAATTGGCAGGTTTGGTCATGGGTTGAAAAGCGCTAGGCAATAACTCCGTCAAAAGAGGAATTTCGATGAGGTTCAGGTGAGGAAGGGATAACTTGAGGTCCTCTGCGAGTTGGGCGATTGCTGGACTGCCGCCAACCAAAACGTGAGAGGTCTTACTACTAGTACACAAGTGGGCGATAGCCGCAGCGGGGGTGCGGTGTGAGATGGGAAAGGGCTATATTTGTGTTTGTTACAAAGTGTTGATCAAATTAATAAACGAACGTACGACAAGGCCAGCGCGCATCGCACCAAGAACGAGTGTAACATATGTAAGGGTGTCAGCCGAGACCAAGATGCCGATGTTTGTGCCCTGAGGGGTAGCGCCACCACAGCTGAGGACGTATGCTGCACGATGGACAGCATGGCCGAGTTGCCCGTAGGTGATGACGGTTTGAGAGCGAGATGTTACGTCGTAGAGGATAGCAAACGGATAATTAGGATTCTTCTCGAGGTGGAAATCGATGGTTTCGCCTGGGATAATTGAGCCATCCGTTGGTGGGCGAATGAATTCGGGTATTTCGAGAACCATAGATGCAGAGAGGATGCTCAACTAGAGGATGGTGGGAGTTTGCGAGTTCGTCTAGTATTTCTAGAGACTTTATATAGAGGCAAACGAGCACATCATTGTCGACCTGTGAGCTAGGGGGAAACGTGTCGAAAGGGTAGGGCGTGGGCCGAGTAGGTACCGTGGCACATCTCGGCTCGTCAAGCCGGGCACCAAGGGAAGCCAAGTTGGTTCGACATACGCGTGATGATCGAGGAATATACT